>APFE030961395.1:0-21926 GCA_000404065.3 Pinus taeda
AAAATGTCAAGAAAGAATATTATTTAATTTATATTAGATAAGTTTGGTTGTAAGATAAAAAATTTAAATGCAAAAAATGATTTATTTTAAAATGTATTGTACACACCCTAATATATCTTAATTTCAAAATATCTGAACACCCATGTTATACCTTAATTTTAAAATACTAATTAAAATGTTGATAATCTTAGCTTTTTAATTTATGAAAATAATTTCATTAATATTTTTGAAAATTGATAAATACCATTTAATTTATGAAAATTAGTTCATGTTTTAAAATTGATAAGTACCATTTTATATCAACAAAAATGACCCATCATCATTATCCTCATAATAATAAATCAAGTTAATTAATTATATGTCTCAGGATTATCATTAAACATAATTACCATTAGTATATCCATTAAAAATAAAATCAAGTTAAATCTATTTTTCCATTTTTATTTTTTCAGAGATCACTATTTCTCTTTTCACATAACACAGTTTATGATGAAATCATTATTTTTATTTTGCTTAAATTAAACTTTTAAATATATAATAAAATAAAATTAAAACAATAAAAAAATTAAACACTTATTTATACAAACTTTTAAATATTAATAAATTTAATATCTTAAAATATTAAAATCTTTAATCTAACTCCTTTTAAATATATAATAAATTAAAATTTAAAAACAAACACAGAACCACTCATATAAGTTAACAATTCCAAAAATAAAAAACTCAAAATTAAAACAAGCGAAAAACCAGAAACTTTTAGACTACCCTGAGAGATTCCACCGTCACCATATCAACGATATTTATTTAGATTTAAAAAGGAAACCTAACAAAATATAAACAAGGGAAAAACCATAATCTTTTAGACTGTCTCTAGAGATTCCACCATCATATTTAGGCCGATAGGCCTTTCCTTTGAAAGGGACCTTCGTCGTCCCTTTTGTTCTCCCGCTAACACACGTGTCGTCGGCTCCCCTTCATCCTCGTGCTGACATCTGGCGGCGGGCTTTTGAGTTTTCCAGTTTCGGGTTTTTGCAGTTTTCGGGTTCTGGTTTGCTCCACGCACCGCCGGCCTCTTACTTGCTGCACACACCGGGCCTGTTTTGCTGTTTTGCTGTTTGTCGAGTTTTCCGGTTCTGGTCTGCTCCACGCACCACCGGCCTCTTACTTGTTGCACGCATGGGGCCTGTTTTGCTGTTTTGTTGTTTTGCTGTTTGTCCATTTTTCCGGTTCTGGTCTGCTCCACGCACCGCCGACCTCTTACTTGCTGCACGCACCGGGCCTGTTTTGCTGTTTTGCTGTTTCCTTTTAAGGTACCGGCTGGAGTTTATACCCGTGTTTTGTATGGCAAGAGGTCGTGAGTGTTTAATGAAGAAAAGATACACTGGGAATCCAAGGTTCTAACTGTTTTTAACAGAGCTCTTGTGGGTTTGTTCTTCTCAGAGTTTTTACTTCTCCTGAAACTGTCAATCGTGCAAATTACAGAATGACATCCAAATTCATCAATTGGTTTCTTCTTTGGGTCATTATTTTGCATCTTAGTTTTCGTAATGTTCTCGGCATAAACAGGGATGGGGTTGCTCTCATTGCATTCAAAACTGCCATATTGGAAGACCCACAAGGCTCCCTGGACAACTGGAATGCCTCTGAAGAGACCCCCTGCGCTTGGAATGGGATCCTCTGTACGCAGATTGGGCATGATAAAGAGCTCCGTGTTGTGGGGATTATTATTCCGAAGAGGCAGCTTGTGGGTATTATCCCATCTGTGCTAGGAGCGCTTGTTTACCTTCACCGTGTCAATATGAGACACAACAGGCTCAATAGAAGCCTGCCTCGCGAGCTCTTCAATGCAGGAGGTCTTCAGAGTTTAATTTTTAATGGGAATTCCCTTACAGGTCCATTGCCGGAAGAAATTGGAAAGCTCAGGTACCTTCAGAACCTTGATTTATCTTTTAATTCATTTGTGGGCATCATTCCCCCGGCAATCAACAATTGCACTAGATTGAGGAGGCTGGTTTTGAACAATAACAATTTTTCGGGGCTGCTTCCTCGAGGAATGGGAAACAGTCTCCCCATTCTCCAACAGTTGGACTTATCATACAATCTCCTCAATGGATCCATTCCTCCTGATCTTGGTAATCTAACCCATCTTCAAAGCACTCTCCAGCTCTCCAACAACTTCTTTACAGGCTCAATCCCTGCAAGTTTTGGCAATCTGCCTGAAAAGGTAAGCATAGATCTTACTTACAACAAGCTCACTGGAGCTATTCCTCAGAATGGAGCCTTAGCTAATCAGGGCCCAACAACGTTTTTGGGAAACCCTGGTCTCTGTGGTTCACCCCTGCAAAAATCATGCCCAACTCCTCCGACTTCTTCTAGCATTCCCAATCTGCCCAATTTAGGTCCTTCACATACAGGCCCATCGGTAGAGATGGTTACGAACATTAAATTCAGCTCAACCAAACTATTATTCTTCTCTAAACAGCTATCTTCTTCATTGCAGCATTCCTATCTCCGCCAAGAGGGAAATTTGGGTTGTTTTTCGACAAACGTGTAGACAATCCTTGTATTATATCTGCCATTAAATCTACACACTAAATAGCTATCCTCTTCATTGCAACATTCCTAACTCCGCAAAAAGGGAAATTTGGGTTGTTTTTCTACAAACGTGTAGATAATCCTTGTATTTCTCTCCAATATCCGCCAATAAATTTACACACCAGAAAAGAAAATGGAAGCTATAAAATCCAAGGTGAGCTGTTCTTAGTTGGAGGTCGGCCAAACAACATAAGCAAGAGACATTCATCAATCCTTATCTGGACAATTTCTAGGTTGGCCCTACCAGTTCCTGTAGCATATGTAGAGCTCTTCAAAAACATTTCAAAGTCACAAATGTTGTCACTGCAGATCCTTGTATTGGTTGGAGTGAAACTGGTTTCCTCCTTTAAAGCATGTAACAGAAAGAGGGGGGAGAAGAGGGGATTCATTTACTGTATGTTTTCTACCAATGTTATTAAGGGCCAGACCTGTAACTTCATGTATGTTGTCACAACAGACTGATAGAAAGATGAGAATGAGGTCTTCAACTATCACACCATTCACTACCTCACCTGATCCACTTCTTACATCATGGTAAACCCTGTCTAGTACAACACCAGACACTTAAATTTAAGATTTCAAGATATGCCTCGGCTTGGAAATCAGTTTGCACAGGGATCTTAACACTGAGTTGTGCTCCTTCAGAATTCTTTTTCTTTAATCAAGAGAGTGATGCTCTCAAGCAACTCAATCGAACTATGTTAATTGATAGCTATTGTCTTAGCGTTAATATTCTCCAGTTAAGAATTCGTTTGGGAATTTCCGTTGGCTTATTGTAACATTCTCAACATTCTCAGTCAGCCCCTATCGATTGTATCTATTCCATTGGGTTGTTTCTTTGTGATTGTGTGCCCATCTGTGATAAAAATCACATATATGAGAATTGCTTTATTCCACTACAGTGATACACATTTTTGTAATTGTTGGTTGTTAATGACTCACATCTATGTGATTTGTTATATTTGTTATGGTTTTCTAATACTACTATACTAGATGTTACGCTGAACACCTTCTATGTAACTATTCGTATATTTGATCGACTCTTATGACTTTAAGCAATTATGTTATAGAATAGATACGTTGTCTAATAACATAATGATTTCTAGACTCTGTGATTAGTTATATTTTTCTTGTTCTGGCACTGTTTTGGTAGCCTGAGGTATTTATCTATATATTTTTCCAAGCAAAACCTAATATGAACCTGAGGATTAGTTATATTTTTCTTGTTCTGGCACTGTTTTGGTAGCCTGAGGTATTTATCTATATATTTTTCCAAGCAAAACCTAATATGAACCTGAGGAAAGCTTTGTCACATTTTGGATAGCATTCTTGATAAACCCATCAACATAGACTAGTACACCTGATCAAAAAGGCTTTAATCCAGCACCTGCTATCACAAAAAGGCTTTAATTGACAATGTCCATGGAATTAGATGAATTGAATGGAAAATGTGGACAAATTGCAAGATTATTCAACCTCGCAATTGTAAGATGCCAAATGAGAAGAGAAGAAAGGCAAGCAAAAACTGGTCGATTGCCATGGCAAAAGCTTGTCTGGTTTAGAAACTTCAATTCGGGTCTGTATAAGTGGAAAGAAGGGCGATCACAGAGACACCATCTGTCCCTACAAAATCCTAGCCAAACAGAAGCATCTTATCTCTATCCCGTCACCTCCTATCACATCGAGCAGCACTATTGATTTTACTTTTTCATTTCACGTGGTGGGGTGAAACGCTAGGAAGCATACAGGTGTAGATGTTTGTTAAATTGATTGCGTAGCGTATTACACAATCAAAAGACTTCAGCTTATTCCATAGAAATAGTGTATAGCATCCGTGTCTCCCCTAGATTGAAACCATGATGGATGGCATAACAAGCCATCATCCTAATTATTTTATGACCTACATGTCCACATAGCCTTGTGATGTTTTCCCTATATGGAACATGGATAGAGTGAGATACAGAGGGTAGGTCACAGGTCTTCTGTGTACGTTGAATTGATTTTATAAGTTATTGCACATTCAGGCATAGTTCATTTTTTCCATGGAAAAAGAGTTCATCAGATTTGATTTCCACATAAATTGGACAACCGAGTAAACCGGATTAGAATTGATTATTTACCTATAGCATAGTCAGACAGAAGTCCATCTTTTCTAGAGAGTGAGCTATCATATTTGATCTACAGATAAATTGGAAAAAACCAAATACTGGATTTTCACATTGAATTAATAATTTTACAAATAGATGGTTGGAGTAGTTTTAACTTTTTACTAAACTAGATTAGAATGGCTGTGGGAACTGATCTACTTGAATTTCTTACCTTTTCTTTCTAAATCATATTAAGGTGAAAATCCTGCCTGACATTGGGACTGATCTGACAACGTTTCTTGTACACAGATCTGCTGCATACTTTTTCATATTTGCCAAGGGATTTTAATTTCATTGAGCACACCAGCAACATTGGATGGAAAGAGTAAGTACAGATTTTGTTTAGTGGCTTAAAATTTGAAACTTAGCAGTTGATGATTGAAATGGGCAATGATGGATGATACCTTCTATATTTGGTCATCTATGTATAAACTCATTTTGCCACAATAGTCATCAATTGGAACGTTTTATGCAGGCATCAGCGAGCTAGACCAATTATTATAGATCCTGGATTGTACATGTCAAAAAAGTCAGATGTTTTTTGGGTTTCACAAAAGAGAGGTGTTCCTACATCATTTAAATTGTTCACAGGTGAGGTGTTGGGTTCTGTTACACTTTTTCGTTCTCTTCTAATGTGAATATTAATAATGGACAAACATTTTCTAATGTGAAACGCTTGAACTAGGGAAATAACAGTTTATCTTGTTAAAGATATATTTGAACTTTTTCAAAAAGATTAAGTTTCTATGTTTTTGTTGCAACCAAATCTTGGGGATTGTAATTTTCTATTTCTATAAACGTGTAGTGTCCACAATGCAATAACAAGGCTGAGCTGGATGACATCAGAATTCTTTATGCCCCAGTTATAGCTGTCACTGCTCAACAATAGTGGCAGATCAGTCGTCTTTGTTGCAATACCCACAGTTTTCTATCATCAAGAGACAACTGAATATAATTTTTTGAAGGCATTAGAAGGCTCCTCCCTCCCCAATTTCCATAAATATTTGTTTCGTGAAGGGTAAAGGTTCTGACAGAAAGGAAAACTTGCGAAATTCTAAGGCTCTTTTAATTTCTGTAATGCGCCTGAAAGCTCTTTTAATTTATGTCATGCACCTGAACATCATCTGCTTTCTAATTTTGTATCAGTAACACGATGCTTATCAAAGAAGCACAAAGCATTAGACTAAAAGAACAAAAAGTTAAACAGACAAAAGCTAATTACAAATCTGGATCATTTCCGCCTTACCTGGGGAAATTGTTACCAAATTTTGTTGATTTTAAAAAGATCTACCCTTTTCAATGAAGGATGTAATAGTCTTAGGTTCTTGGTATGGATCTGCATGCTCTGTACTATTAAGCATAGACAAACATCTTCTAATCTGTACTATTAAGCATAGACAAACATCTTCTAATGTGAAATGTTGTAATAGTCTTAGGTTCTTTGTGTGGACCTGCATGTTTTGTATTAATAATCATAAACAAACATCTTCTAATGTGAATATTAATAATGGACAAGCATTTTCTAATGTGAAATGCTTGAACTAGGGAAATAACAGTTTATCTTGTTAATACCTGGGGAAATTGTTACCAAATTTTGTTGATTTTAAAAAGATCTACCCTTTTCAATGAAGGATGTAATAGTCTTAGGTTCTTGGTATGGATCTGCATGCTCTGTACTATTAAGCATAGACAAATATCTTCTAATCTGTACTATTAAGCATAGACAAACATCTTCTAATGTGAAATGCTGTAATAGTCTTAGGTTCTTTGTGTGGACCTGCATGTTTTGTATTAATAATCATAAACAAACATCTTCTAATGTGAATATTAATAATGGACAAACATTTTCTAATGTGAAATGCTTGAACTAGGGAAATAACAGTTTATCTTGTTAAAGATATATTTGACGCAGAAGCACTAGTGCAAACGATATCATGAGAAACAAGCATGTGGAGGTTAAAGAGATTTGAAGCAGAAATAACAGTTTATCTTGTTAAAGATATATTTGAAGTAGAAGCACTAGTGCAAACGATATCATGAGAAACAAGCATGTGGAGGTTAAAGAGATTTGAAGCAGAAGCACTACTGCAAATGATATCATGAGAAACATGCATGTGCAGGTGAGTAAAGTTCTTCATCAAAGCAACACTAGCATTTGAAAGTAGGAGTTGTTAAATGTTCTATGTTTTTGTCTTTTCTTTTTTAGATATATTTTTTGAATGCGATGCATCCATGCATTGAAATTTCAGAAGTAAACAAGGTTTTCCACAAACTGATTAACTCTTCTAGAAAAATTTAACAATTCCAATTTGATAATCCTATCGGCCTCTCTTTGTACCTTTTGGGACAATTGCTAGTTTTAGAGTTATAAGTTTGAATGGTGTAATTGGGGAATTTTAATGATTTGAAAAATGGTAATAAATTCACAAACTTAATTTAAACCATAGCTACCAAATTCCTCTGTATCAGAGAAAAAATACAGGAATTCCATTCAGTTCATGTAGCTTCACTTATATTTGGTTCATGTGGTTTTTAGTTTATTGAAGGATTTATTAATTTCTGTCTGAGAATAGTAAATGCAATGATACTTGAGTACAAAATAGATAGTTGCAGAATTGCAGTTAGGAAAGGCGAAGGGTAATTAACCTTTTTCAGATCCTTTCTTAGCTCCGACCAATTTGTTGTTGAGAGAGGAGGCAAAACATAAATTAAACACACAAAACACATGAGTTGCGGTTCTTTTATTGATCACACAAAAACTTGATGATTACAATGACGACCTTGGCGAAGAATAATTAACCTTTTTCAACTAGTGAATAACCTAAAATAACTTAACATACAACCAAACACTAACTTAAAAATCAACCTGGTTCATACACTAAAGTATAGCCTAATTAAACAAGACTATGATATTTCAATTGACCTATAGTAATTTAATTTTTATAAAAATTATGATTTTGAATTTTTTGAAATGAGTTTTTAAAAAATATTAAAAATGTTTAAAATAGTTAAAATTTATTAATTACATAGCTCAAAGCTACAACTCTAAAAGAAATCTCAAGAAAAATATCAAAAGAAACAAATTTCTAGAATAGACTTGTTCCAATGTATTCCATAAGGTTTTCAAAGAGCGTCTGTTCTTTGTTTACATCTTGTTTTAAGACTTAGAAAGTGTGACTCCTTTCGAAACTTTAGAAACATTATCCAAAATTTCTCCCTTTATTATCCTTGCGGTAGCAGGGTATAATGTTTTCGGTAATGCGCTGACCATGCTATTAAGTAGGGTTGCCTAGAAATTAGATTTATTTACCTTATGAGCGGAGTACTTGATTCGTATTTGGTAATGATGATATCATCGTCATATGGTACGTAGGTTTGCCTGTAACAAGTACCAAAGATCATCTATACCAAGGGTTAAACTTACGGATGCCCTTACTCGTTGCCCTTACTCGTTAGAGAATTTTTTTTATGACTGTTTTATTTTTAAATTGCTCTATCACATGATTTTTAGTATTTATGTGTATAAGTTTCATCTAATTTTTGCAAATTGTATTTATAATTGTTACAAAATTCTCATGTTTTGTTTTATCAATCAATTTAAGTGTTATTGCTACACTTTCATTTGATACGTGTTGATAAAACTTTTGTGTGATTTTTCCAGGTTGTTGAAATATTTAGCTTTTTTTTGTAAAGATGGAAATAGTGAGAAAATAGATGGAAAATATGTACCTACATATCTGTAATTTTTTTATTTCTAAAAAATGACAAAAATATATATTATAAAATGAAAAAAAATATATATTTATAATTACTCTCATATGAAAATAGTGAATGTAAATATTGTTGCAACTAAAATTAGACAAAAAAAATTAGTTATGTGATATAAGTATTCACTAAAATAAGCAACCAGTGACTGTTGGCATTGGTTATGTGCTTAATTATTGCCAAACCCAAATCCTTTATATCGCTCTGCAATGTAATATGATTCATATATATATATATATATATATATATATATATATATAACGTAGCCTAATTATCTATGTTTTGTATTAATTTTTTAATTTTAATTAACCGTAAATTAGATATATAATATATAAAAATGTAGTGTTTCATAGATTTATTTTAAAAGAAGTTTAAAACGATGAAAAGACACCATTTTTAAAAATGATATAAATTTAAGATCATTTTGAGGGTTGGATGTATTACTAACAACAAAAATGGGTCTATATAAACATAAGGGAAATGCCATATTTGACAATACAGGTGTTGATGCAATGTATTAGCCATCACCATTTATTTTCGCATTGAAATTGTCCTTCCTTCCTAATCCAAAGGGAGGGTGAGGCCGTGAAACTGGAGCCCGTAATGGTAGTGAAAAGTGATTACAAATTTGTGGTTTGGGCAACCAATCTCGGTTTTCGCTTTGCCTTAGCCTTCCCCTTATATGTTTGGGTGGGGATTTCACTTTGCTTTAGGCTTCCCTTTATGGGTTTAGGTGGCGATCTTATTGGACTTTACCAATAAAGATGGGCACTTGAGTTATGTGGATTGGTAGTCAAATTAGTTTTTCCTGGAGTAGAAACTAGGATGATGAGGTAAGGGGAAGAAAAGAGACACTGATAGAACCAAGACCTCGGAGGTCCATAAAGAACTGAGAGGAGAAAGGAGAGCTGAGGCTTACTCGGAGGTCCATAAAGAAAGGAGAGGAAAGAGGAGAATTGAGTCTTACTAAATCCATGTTAATAGTAAAGAAAAATTCTAGCAAGAACAAGCCAAAGAAATTCAAAGAACAGTGAAAGTAAGAGTATTTTGCAAGATCTCATGACTAAACTACAAATATGTGAAATTCAAACTCTATTCATATATTAAAATTAGTTTTGATCAAATCTGTAAATATATTCATTGGAGCCACACTTTCAATAATGCATTATATACTTGAAAACTTTGGGATAAAAACACAAAAAAAAATTAAAAAAAAAACACCAAAGAACCAAGCGTAGAAACCACCTACCTATGGTGAAATCCACTGACAAGAAGCTTAAGAACTACCAAACAGATTCTTGTTCTCAAACTGTGTGAGTGGTCTGCAATCTGTTCTCAAACTGCGATCTCTAAAATGACTAAAATTTCAAACTGTGCAAGTGATCTGCAACCTGTTCTCAAACTATGATCTCTAAAATGGCTAGAATTTCAAACTATGTGAGTGGTCTAGAATATGTTCTTAAACTGCGATCTCTAACATTGGAGTCTGGACGCTGTGAACATAAATGATCGGCTGATAAGTGGTAACTTAAGTGGGAGGTCATGAATCACCAACCCAATTAATTCATATGGCATAGAAAGTCAAGACGACAATTAATTCATAATGCATAAAAAATCGAGATGACATTGGAGTAGTCTACCTAGGCGGAGGAATTGCCCGGTTTCCATCACCGCCCGAAAAATTGTCCGGCTCTGGCTGTCGGCAATCCCTCCGCCCTCCGCCACTCTCCCCTAGCTCCACCACCCTCCGTACATCGCTTCGCATTCATTTCGTGACATTTCCTGACAAATCAGATTGGAGCTGGAATTGCCACCATGGAGAGTTAATGCCATTTCCAATTCAAAATGGAGGAATTGTGAAACTGCGGGATACTCCCCCAACCAACTCGACTCGGCCCCTGCAACTCACTCACCTTCCTCCTCGACTCAGCACCTCTCGCTCTGCAGCTCACCACCCAGGTACAATTCGGTTAAAATTCCGAGTGAATTTCAATTGGGTAGAATCCTCAAACAATTTCAGTGAGGATGATTCTTATTCAGAAGCTGTTAGGGAAACTTCTGTGACACCTCCGACTCTGTTAACTTGACTAATTGAGACATGCTCCATTTCTGTCTTGTGGCATGCACCATTTCTGTACTTTGTGTTTGTGTCTATCAATACTTTGTTCACCAAATTGATTTAAACTCGCCAAGAGAATATTTTAATTTGAACCCAAGATAATTTGCACGTAATTTCCACAGAGAAAGAGAGAGAACCTCGACAAACTCTCCTGCAGGCAAAAGCGCACGACATGCTTCCCTATCCCTTTGGTAGGGATATATTAAGCTAGCAATGCATATAAGACCAACATCCACAAAAAGCTTTGCCACCTCACCTAAATATTCAGTGAATTCTCTAAAATGCTGCTTTCAAGGATTTTACTGTTAAGAGTAGAACTGAAAAAATATACTAAGAAGTTTAAGGAAATGGCATAAACTGCATCTCAATTGTGTTAAGAAAGGTTGTAGTATGAATAGCCCATGACTACCTAATGCATTAATCATCTAAAAGGCCTTACCAACACGAAGTATATTCTCTGCACGGTCTTCTGCAATGAGGCCAAGATTCTTGTTAAGGCCATGCCTTATATTATCACCATCAAGAACATAAGTGAGCTTTCCTCTAGTGTTCAATATACAACTGATTGCAAAAGCCATTGTACTTTTGCCTGCATTTTTGCTCTATTACTTCAAATAATGTTCAATGAACAATTATTAAATGTACATTAAAAAGGCTATGAAGCATGCTCCATTTATAAAATAAAATCAAAGAAAAAAACAAGCAGATTTTGCACTAAGGGAGGACCTGAGCCACTCAGACCAGTAATCCAAATAATGCAGCCTCTCTACCCAAGTAGCTTTTGCATTTCTTCCCTACTCACCAAGCATTCTTTCCATACAATATTTGTTGCTTTTTCTGCATTTGAGGTTTGGGGGAGGACTGTACCTCAGCATATAGGAAAGAATAAGATTCAGCAATACCATTAAAAACTGAAGTTATATAGGAATTAAAAAGGGCAATACTTGCACTGTAAAGTTTAATTATCCTAAGTCTCTCGGTTCCTTCATACTATTATAAAAATTTTATATGTAAATACTATATTATTTTGTAAGCATTTCCTTTGCCTGAGGCCAGAGTGGAGATTAGTCCATTATGAGCTTTTAAATAAAGAGACTGAGAACTTTGTTGGGTTTAAGCTTCAAATTTGAAGAAATACATATCTTTTTAGGACAGTGGGAGAAAAAAATCATGAAACAAACTAGGTGATGCAAACACTACACATTCATTGACAACTAGGATCATGGTATACCCTTTAAACATCATTGTATTTATTTAGATTATCATCTTTTGCAATACCTGGAACACCACAACTTCAATGTAAGCATGAAAAGTTGCGTGTTTACAGTCAAGATACAGTTGGATTTGATATCATATGTCAGTGAGAAGTGGCACTTAGACACTAAATTTGCAATACAAGGGTATTTCCTAACAAATCCCCTGTGCAATTGAGGCAAAGAATAGTTGCCTACTGCATTGGCAAGTCTCTAAAACCTACTTCGTGCACACGTGTTTCTGTCCTTCAACCCACATTCGGATTATCATTACATTCAAGATATGCAAAGGGATAAATAGCATCAATACACGTGCACAAATCACATGATATTATAGCTACGATGAAAAGCAGAGGAGTTGAAGGTTGTAACAAAAGTGACCTCGAAAATCATCGAGGTCACAACTACTACACTAGAGTACTACTACCCCAGAGTACAGACACAACTGATAAAACTAGGCAAGAATTAACATCTTGATCCATGGAGAACAAAATCACTTCTAATCATAAATAGTCTATAACTGGATTGGAGGACTGGCTTGAAGGCATATCATGCATGACATATTGTGGATCCATGGGGCCTTTCCCTCCTCCAGCTTTCATACCTACTTCTCTGTAAAAATCTCCATTATGTTTAATCCCATCATTAAACATCATCATAAACTCAGAAGAATTAGCATTCCCCATTTTAGTACTAGAAAAAATGGAACTTGGTACTTTTTCACTTGCCAATGAAGTGCAATGCACAGTTCCTCTAAAATTATTTGTAATTTTCACCCTTCTATACCCAATCTGTTTACTTCTCAATTTTTGAAAATTGGCATTAGACGCTTTCCAGGATTCACCAATAGTTGAATGAGGAATGCTATCTCTGAGGGAACAAAACCAACTGTCTACATCCTTTAACGCAGATCTGCTAAGGATTAACCCTCCAACCTATTTACTAGTAGTCTCTTGTTATCAATTGTGCAACTCTGAACCTCCTATATCTCGATCCAGGTCTCAAGATTTCGTGGTTTTGCAGCTAGAACATGTCAGTTTTGATCAATCTATGACCCAGGGTTTCAGTAGTGGGGTTTGCCTCATTTTAGATTTTAAATAACTTAGAATGTAGTTATTGAGTGCAAATATAAATCAAATTTGAAAGCGTGAATTGAGAATTAATTTGAAATGGAGAATATAAAGAGAGGCTCCGAAGGTGAAAAGGAAAATGATGTGTCCCAGACTCTAGTTCCCTACATTCTCATGCAGTGGGGATGAAAGGTACTGATAACTATTTGGGAAAGGTGGGAAAGAATAACATTCTTACAAAAATGTGGGTGGCATGCTCTGATCATAATATATTACTCTCTATTTCTCTCACACACAGAATCAGTCTCTCCCTGTCAGAAACTCACTGATAGAGATGGAACTTATTTTATCTGGATGATGAGTTTTTTCTTTTTCAGAAGTAGGAGGTAGTACCTAAGACATTAGAAGATTCAGAACCGGAATCCTCATTGGAGGGTAAATGATTTTGGTGAGAATGCTTTAACAGTATTAAAGCTTCCACATCCAATAAAATTTATGTTGGACCCTAAAACTACAGAGAGGAATCATGTGAAGAAAAAATCAGAGAGTTTCTACACCAAATCCTTAATGATTGAAACTATGCATTCTACATGCAGGGGACCTTAAACATCCTTATTGATCAAGTCTTCATCTAAATTAGCTTTTCAACTTTGATTCTAGGAGAAGAGGTCCTATAGACCAAGGGGGTCTCAATAGACCTCAAAGAGCCAACCAATCAACCAATCAACCAATCAAACCAATAAACAAACATATTTTCAAATGCATATCAAATCCTTGGACAAATACCTCTGCAATCTAGAAATCAACAGTAATAAGAGAGATAAGGCAGAAGGAAGCATAAACTATTCCAACAACACTTCTCTAAAAAGGGAAATTGAAGGCTTCCAAGATGCATACACAGGTGTAGGTTGAGACCGTGGTGTGAAAACATCCCAATTGAAGAAGCCTTATAATCTGCACTAGGCCTCTCAGACCCCACATTTTCAAGTAGAGGGTTGCAGGAGCTCACTTGTGCAAATCAACATATCAAAACATCCATGAAACTTGCTCCAAACACTTGAAAACAAGGTCTGAAAATCAGATCATAATAACAAAATTTAGGATAGTAATGACGCAAGTCCTTTTTATCACAATACGAAGATAGTGTACAATACGGTAACATTGCAAAAGATGGTGCACCAAGTCTTCCTGCTTTATCTCAAGCAAGAAATTCTCCAAAGCTTCCCAAGCACTGCGCATAGCAATCACACTCTCTGCAAACTCTAACGAGCAACAATGCTTACCAAGGCATCCCACCAAGCTATACTGACCTTTCCATAACCTCAAAAATGAGCTAGCATAACATGAACTATCCAACCCTTAGCTTAGATCCGCACTTGCATCTCACAAGCTTTACTCTTCACTTGTGGCACACAAGCCCAGGATCTCCACTACATGCCTCTCACAAGCACTTCCCCGATACATGAGTAAATAATTGTTCTTCCGAGATCCTCCAATAGCCAGCATCACACCATCACATCTCTAAGATGCAATACAAGTGATAACAAAGACAATCTCCTCCCTTTATATATACTGAGGTGAGAGAGGCTAACAATAAAACATGGACTAAGTCCACAAGAAACATTATTGCTAAGTCAACAACAATGCCTCCAGTGGAGAGCTGCTTTAAGCATGAATGCCACTGGGCACAATAGGGTTTCTACCATAGATGAAGATCTTCATCTAATCTTCATCTAATCTTCATACAATTAATGAAACAATTATTTTGAAATCATCTTGATTATTTTGTGGAATAGTACAGGTCTGTGCCAATATTGGTCAATTTTCCCTAATTATGTCCCAATTATTGCTGATTTAATCTTTTCAGGACTTTTTGTCCATTATCTAAGAGTTGATGGAATACCTATGCTAACATTCAAAAAAATTCGAAAGATCAAGTTTTGTTCTGGCTTTGGGTAGCTAATGAAATAATGATGATCTAGACACTAAATTCACCAGTATTTGAATCATATAATCATATAACAATTAGATTAAATATTGTTAAATAATGGTATTTAATAACTATAATTATGTACGGTATTTGAATCATATAATCATATAACAATTAGGTCCAACCATTCTTCTCCAGTTCATCCATCCAGTTGAAGAACCCTTATACTCTGCACTAGGCCTCTCAGACCCCACATTGTCAAGTAGAGGGTTGCAAGAGCTCACTTGTGCAAACAAACAAACCAACACCGCAAACACAAGTGAAGTTCACTCCAAAATTGCACTGAAATGACTTGTGATTACATAATTATATACATCAAAAAATCTCCTTGGATGAAGTTTTGACTAAGCTAACTTGTGATATAAAGGAATTATTTTCATGTTCTCTCTATAGCTAGAGAGGCAGGGAATGTGTCCTTATTTCCTCATGATAATGCAATTTTTACAAAGGAAAGCATTGAAGAAGAGGAAATTCGTATTGTGGTATGTGGAGAATATGAGGCATGTAGCATTACTCATGCTATCCCTAAAGAACAACTATATGGAGTATATTCTAGGGAGAACTCTGAAGTAATTCAAGAAGATTTTTCAGATTTGGAAGGACAGGTTTTTGTTTCAAATTCAAGCAATTTGCTTTCTTTCTTCCAGGAGTTGGTAACTTTTCTTCCCCCCCTTGAAAACCACTACTTTTTCTGCTTATGCTAAAGTGGATATAAACTAGAATATCTTTGAGGATGGTGACTGCAATGTTCCTGAAACTATTTAACACATTTCCCAGGATTCAAGGAAAGTAGCACTAAAATTTCTGGCCAATGGAAGAATATGTGTGTGTATCCTCAGGAATCCCAGGATTTAAGGAAAGTAATAGCAAAAAAAATAGAACTTCCTTAAGTTACATACCTCGAATGTATCTACAGGCACGGAAGAAACTTGATCAAACCAAACTATACCCTTCTTCGAGCTTGTCAAGGAAATCCTGGCATAATGATCTGTTGTTGTAGCTTTTAAAATGAACTCCTTTTTGGTCTAGTCTTGAATTTCAAAACTGCTAGCGCTGGAAAAACATATGCATCCTCAATACTGGAACAAGTCTAATAATACTTCTCGCTCAATCATGTGAATTAATTTAGTGTCTCTTCACAGCTACAAATATTACTCTTATTGTTTAACTGTATAAGTAGAATAACCAAATATTTTGGTATGAAATTGACTTACATGATACTTGAAGCAGCCAAAATGTTGAGTCCATCTGAAGATGTGAAACAAATTGAAAGATTAACTGGCCCAATAGACCTTACCCACAAAACAACATGATAGGATTCACCCTCTTCAATATTCTGCAAATACAATAAATTCCTAAGTGTATACCATAAAATAGATGTTATCAGCTTATCAAAACTGGCACAAATTATAAAGGAAATTGTTGATAGTGTAATTGTAAATCTACATATCAAGAAAATAGTTGACAAGATACTTTCATAAAACCAAAAGGAGGGCGCCACTAGAACTAACAAAAATGGAGGGATGCTTGAAATGATTTTTTTGATAACAAGGCTCTCATGAGCTGCGACCTTTTCTCAAATTGTTACCTCCCAAACATGCACATGTTGTGGCAAAGCAGTAAAACACAAATGCAACCCTGGTGGAACAACAAACTTCTTCTCACTTTAGGTGGTCTCTCCTCCGAGACAAGTGCATAAACATATGGTAGCCTAATCCAATCAAATGGTAATCAAAATGAATAGAGGATGATGCTTAGGAAAACAAATCTAAATGCTAATATTTACTCCAATGTATTTCAAATTTGTAATAGCAAAAGGAAGAGTTGATTTTATTTATTTTTCAGATAGGTTAAGGGAAATATTAATGTCTAAAACACTATTGGGCTTATGTATTATGGAGTCTATAAGGCAACCAATGCATGCTGATTTCTAAAGATGACACAGAAGGATATAGCCCAGATGAAGAACCCAGAGTAAACATATCTGGTTGGCCATTAAAAAAGAAACTTATCGAGGTGAATTTGGATGTAGAAAGACCCCCAACATGCATAAAGGGTGTGCCTACCTGAAGATCATGTAAATTATAGCAAATCTGAATCAAGAAAGGAGACACATAACAACATTTTCTAGGAATGGTAGACTTAAATGGGGAATGAAACACAATTAAAATTCTTCTTACAATGATTAGAACTATGAAGCTTCCAGCCCTTGAATGACAGGATAGGATTCCTGAGGAATAGAATTAAAATAGTTTCTAGGATTCCTGGGAAATAGAATTAAAATACATTCCAGGATTCCTGAGGATACACACACATAGCAAGTGCTTTCGTTGAACTAGTGCATGGAATGTAGCATAGGGTTCAAGGAATGATTGTGACTGGAAATAAGTTAGTGCATGGTTCTATAAATAGATTTGGCTCCATGAAAAACCCCTAAAACACTGGAACTGTGTGGATTCATCAGTTGAAAGCTGCAATTCCAACAATTTCTAACTGGATTTAAGCAAAATTTGTTAATAAATATGACCAAATATAGTCTAGAACATTGAATGTTTATAATTTAAACCTATGACTCGAGACCATTGTATCATCCCCAAAAACAGACCAATATGCCTAGATGATTGACCTTCTTGGTTGTTCTAGGCACTCAGGTGAGGCCGAGAAAGGAGGCCATGAAGCTTTTGTATTATGGGGACCTTCAGGTAGGGTATGTCACCTATGCTAGTCTCTTGCAGGGATGTGTTGACACAAAATCCTTGGCAGAGGGTAAGTGGATCCATACCCATATGATAAAAAGTGGGTTAGAGCTAAATGTATTTGTAGAAAACAGTCTCATCAACATGTATGCTAAATGTGGAAGTGTCAATGATGTGCGCCAAGTGTTTAACAAAATGTATGAGAGGAATGCTATTACAGGATATGTTAAACAGGGTGCAATTGAGTTTGCTATGCCAAATGTTTGATGAAATGCCTGAGAAGGTCTTGGTTTCTTGGAATTCAATCATTGCAGGATATGCAAACACTGGGGGTGGGGAGACGACACTTGGTTATTTTGTCCGAATGTGGAGGGTAGGGATGAGGCCGAACTAGATCACTTTCACTAGACTCTTGGTGTTTGTGTTGGTATTGAAGATTTCATTTCCTTTTCTTTGTTCTAACACATCTCTTTTGCCATGGGTAGTGGAATGTGATTGTAATGATTTCCTGCTATAAATTTCACATATATTATGGAAGCACCGAGAATCTTTGAGGACAAACTACTAGTAGAGTTGTGATGTGAACATACATTGTAGAAAGCCCTTTCATTCAAGTCTAGTCCTGCTTAGCAAATGGTCACACTAAAAAAGCATGGCCAACATTCATTGGATTGCATCTGTTCATGTTTCAAAGGAATCTTTCCTTTAAGGAACACCTTGTTCAAAGTGAATGAGGTAAGAAGCAACATCTTAAAGGAAATGCATGCATCCCAATTTTTTTGCATCCTTTTGTGCTATTTATTTTTGTCATTATTGAGTGATTGATATTTTAGACCTACGAAAAGCATAAAAGAGGTTTTATATTTATATATATGTTGGATAACTTGCTAAGATTGAAATTTCAGTTTTCATGTCCTTGCATATTGTTTGACTAGATCAGTTCAAAATGGGCAAGTGAAGAAAATGGCAATATATCATGGATCTTGAGGTGCAAGACCTCAAAGGCAAAATCACATTCTCTAGTAAAGACTTGGTTTGGATGGAAATAAATAGAAAAAAAAATAATATTGATTGAGTTGTTGTAATCCAATTACAATGAGTTGCTGACTTTATCAAAGGAGAGGAAGAAAATCCTATTGCTCCATCTAAATTCATACAAAAAGAAAAAAAAACAAAAGAAAGAGCTACTGCTGCATTGCAATATGATATGTGAGTATTGTAAATATATATTGTTTAGATCTTTTGAAACCACGATTATCTTTCTTTGTATGTACTAACAATTTAACTTTTGTTGTAGTTATCATTGTTCATTTGGCCCAGAGGACAAAAGAGGAAATCTTTCAGCTAAACGAAGGACCTCATTTGTGCAGAAGAGGGGTTGCTAATGCCACTTTATTGTGAAAGTTATGCATGAAATTCCTAATAGAGCAATATTAACTTTCAATATGTATGAACATGAAGATGGGGAAGGTTGGGCTTGTCATGGTCAATGTGACACTTCAGGTGAGACGAGGGCCTTGCATAGGCCAAAGATTTCAAGGGACATTGTTGCATATGTAGAGAGTTGTTTCTTTTTGGGAGTGCCTATTGATGTAATGTAGAGAACCCACATTAAGAGACATGTTGACATCGATGTGGCAACGCGAGATAGAGATTTCTTCTTATGCAGGAAAGATATGGTAAACATCTATAATAGGTTGGCGAAGGGAAATTATCAACTTCACAAAAAGGACGAAATGAGTGTAAACCTTTGGTATCAAAAGCGTTGGGAATATTTTTTCTTTTACCAAAAGCCCAATGGTGTGGAGGTCCCTTTTATAATAGGGATTCAAACAAAGTGGATGTTGGAGACAATGGTCAAGCTATTTCACAATAGCTTAATAGCCATGGATTCAACATTTAACACAAATAAATATGGGGTAAGTCAGATGCCAATGATTTATTGAATATATTTATTTAACTTGTATACATTTAGAATGATTAATAACTTGTATTTGAATTTATGTAATGTTGAAAATGATAGTATCAGTTGTATACACTCGTGGAATTTGATGAACAACAAAGCAGGGTGCTTGTTGCATGGGTCGTGGCATCACGAAACACATCAGATGATATTGCAATGTGGCTGGAGCAGCTCATGTGCAAGTGTTCCCAAGCCCGTCCTGATTAGAAAGTTAATTCTTTGATGGTTGATGATGCACTGGCTGAAATAAGTGCCTTGAGGTAACTTAACATTGTCATGATATAACCAAACTTGCATTTTTTCTAAAAATACGACACTAAAATGCAATGAATATGGAAGGAGAATCACAGGTTATGATGTGATTTTATGTGTTTGGCATGTACGGAGGGCTTGGTTGAAAAATGTCAATCGGTTGGCCACTAGTTCCATGAAAACCAAGGAGATTTTCAGTCAGTTAGGTTTCATCATAAAACACATTCTCAATTATGAAGTGGAAGATGCAATCAATCAATTTTTTATCAAGTTTGCAGATGAAGAGAAGTTCTTAGACTATTTCAATGAGAAGTGGGTCATTGGAGATAAGATTCGTAAGTAAACATTTTTTTTGTATTATATGCATTTTTTTCTTTTATAAAGGTGATATAGTGAGACTGACATCATTCTATTTGCAATTAGGTATGTGGGTGAAAGGTTGTCGCGAGTTTCCTCATGCAAATCAAGAGACCAATAATGTTGTTGAGTCATACCATTGTTACCTAAAAACAACATTTCTATCTGATAGAAGAAAAAAATATGCCCGGAGGATGGATTAGTTATTGCATATGCTACTAACACCAGTTGAACCTTGTTATCAATTCAAGGAAATATTAAAAGAAGAAGGATTTCTAAAAAACTACAAGAGATAAAATCAGCTAGAATCATCAGTGGAACGAGCAAGAAAAATTATGGATACTGATTGTTGTCCTCATGAGAGCATAACCCCTTCTTATTGGGTGAGAAGTCAGATAGATCGAGGTAAAAAATATCTTTTCACCTGGTATCATAAGGATTTTATAACGTGTGACTATCCATGGTCTATTAGTGGAAACATTTGCAAGCATGCCATGAAGGTTAATTGGTTGTATTTCCACTCGGATAATTCAAATCCATTGCTTCATCAGCATGCAGAGGATAACATATGCAATGGCCCACCCGAGATCAATATATAGCCTCAAAACCATGATGCAGATGTCGATGCTACTCTTATGGCCACAAATGTTGTTGATGCAGATGCTGAGGAACTTCATTTGGCAAGGGAGGAGTTGTTTAGCTACACACATCTCATTTTAGATAGCCCTCCTACTACTTTGGCGAAGACAACCCAGTTGATTGGTATGCTTAAAATATGTTAGATGAAGCCAATAATTTGCACGTTACTGATTTTGAAGAGGAAGAAGAGTTTCCTTAGCCCCACAAAGAAAAGAAGAAGCAGCAGAAAAAACAATGGTTTGGAAATTGATTTAAATGTTGATCCATCAGAATATGAACCATTTGAGTTTCGATACATCAATAAGTGAGGACGTCATCGATCAAATAATGCCGTGTCTATGGTTCCAAGTTAGTTTCATGTGTTGAATAGAGTCATGGTTTTAGATTTATGTATTTAATCATCACTATTCTTTAACATGCGGTATGTTTATTTTTACAGCAATGCAACAATCCCCAACCATGGCGATAACCCAAGACCAAAGGGAGATACAAGACCATCCAACCCTACCTGCCATGCCAGGTACATTTGACACTCTTTCATTGTGTGTGCACATATACCTTGATGCTCTAGAAAATTTCTTTGTGATTACGTTCGACATTTTTCTAGGTAACTATAGAATAAGTGGAGAAGCATCATCTTATACCATGACTGATCATCTATGGAAGGACTTCAACTCTAGTGGAAATCAATGAGGTATGCACAAAGAATAGATAAGCTAGGTTATCATGGGATCGTCAGGTGGCCCTTTATCATATGATAAGTATATTTATGTTTTCCCATTGTTATGTTGTTATGAAAATACCTTTTTCATAATCCGTTCATGGTCACTGAAAAATTTGTTTGCTGTCAAATAGAATCTCTTTACTTATTTATGTTCATGCAACACGTTTGATTTTTATACTTAAACATGTAGTTACTATGTTCTCATACCTATGTTCATGGTTCGATGTTTATTAGATTTATAGATCTTTATATTTTACATATTTATAAAGTTATGGTTAGATGGTCAAAGGCCAACGAGGTTTGAACCTTATCATTGCGTTTTTTGTTATTAAATTTTTGATTCCTTGCCTCTAGTC
>APFE030961397.1:0-13589 GCA_000404065.3 Pinus taeda
TGAAATAAGAAAACTCAAATGAGTGGGATCGCTGAAATGACCAAACGAGGGTTTGCTTTGAAGGTAGAGCTCAGAGGAAATTATGGGCAATCAAGCCCATGTAGGTTCTATTTCTATCCATTTCAACGATACAACATAAAACAGTGGAATGGATCACTTGAATAATTTTCAGCGAAATGCCCTGCAACATAAAACAGTGTAATAATGGATCACTTGAATAATTTTCAGCGAAATGAAAGAAATGCCCTGCAATATAAGATTCGAGATACAATGGTAGAAATGAATTAAAAAGAAACTATTAAATCTATTAGAGGAGACAAAAGCAGAAGGAAAATAAAATGATCAAACTGAATCCCATGGAGTTTACTATTCATCAAAATCAGAAGCAAAATTAGAGGAGACAAAAGCAGAAGGAAAATCAAAATGATCAAAAGGAGAGTAAAGTAGCTGTAATCGAATCCCATGGAGGTTACTATTCATCACATAAAAGAATGGAAGCGATCTCTGAAATAATTGTGACAGAAATGGAAGAAATGGAAGAAATGCCTTGCACTAGATTCGATAGACATAGACATGCATTTCAATGGCTGAAATGAATTGAAAAGAACAGAGAAAAGCAGAGTGCAAATAAATTTGACCGATTGAGAAAGAAACCATAAAAAAATCAAACCAGCAGAAGGAAAATGAAATAATAAGACTCACATGGGTGGGATCGCTGAAATTGAAATAAGCCATTACAGAGAGAGCGCACTCGACCGCCCTTCCACCATTGGATGACCGAATTTCCCCGTCATACGAAGTGACCAGCTTGACACCGGCATACACTCAAGATTAAGGATAAGACATTCACAGAGTTAGACTCAGACACCATATGAAATTTCCTGTATGAATATCTTTCTTTATACCACCTACATTTGTGATTAAATAATATATAACATTGCTTTCCAGGGAGACATATAACGTTCCTTTCAACGAATACAATGATAACATTACTTCAACGATAACATTACTTCAACGGACGCATATAACGCTACTTTCAACGGATACATTGATAACGTTTATATTTCCCTCCCTATTTCGCAAACAAAGACAAATGCGTTCAAATTTTAAAATTTGTGCAACCTACCAATTCATAAAATGCAGGTATAATTAAGGCATAGACCTGCTTTTCTTTTCTTCAGTTGAGACGTTTCTTTTTTAAGTTTACATTTTAGTTTTTAGAATATATATATATTCCCCTTTAATTACGGATTTGCCATATTTTACTAAATTTACATTTATAAATTTTTTTATAAAAAATTAATTGATATTCATGAATAAAGCCAATGTAAAATTAAAATGTTGAAGTCAATTTGTAATTTAGATTTTCTACTTATATTAATGAGATATGAGAAGTGGTTCGATATAGGATTTCCTTAATATGCAGATAGAATGTAGTTTTTAGTCGATTTGTAATTTAGATTTTCTAGTTATATTAATGAGATATGAGCAGTGAGCAGTGGTTCGATATAGGATTTCCTTAATATGAAGATAGAATGTAGTTTTTAGATTCTATTAAGAAGTATATTATACTTTTGACATGCATGGGATTAAACGAGTTATTTACAATGGCACCATTAGGTGGGAATAAATCTGATGATATGTAGTAATTTGTGTAGCTTATAGGTTGTAGGTTGTCGTTTTATGGTTTTTGGAGTCTAGACTTCATTTAAAACCTTGATGTATATGTATTTTTTTTTGCATATGTATCACACTCGGTGCCATTTTTCTATATTCGGCCTTACATGCTATATACATGAGAAAACTTGGACATTTGGTGTATAATTGTTTCATTTTACATGGATATAGATAAATAGGTTTTTGTTAAAATTTGTAACATTTTAGACAACTAATAATAAATCAGATTCACTCGTTGGTTATGGTCCGGTTTTATTTCAATCCTAGTCTGACCCTCGAGGTTGGTTCCAGCTCTGGTTTTGATAAATATAACTAAAATATAAGAATTTCATAAGATAACCTAGTAACAAGGTAGGATGAATAGAACAAAGTTGAGATAGATGAAGTATTAGTGAGTTACAAACAGAACTCTCAGGGATACAAAATGATAGGGATATCCTTGTCATCTAGGACTTAATTTAAGAGTAAAAGAAGAATGATTTTTGGAATGATGACATGAATGGAAATGGAAATGCATGCACATGAAAGAAATGGCTAAGCACACAACATACAAAAGCATAAAACATGCATGATGGCCTTGTCCAAAATTTGGACAATAAAGTGTTGATGTTTTGTAGCTCATGTCTGTACTTTTGCACAGATCTAAGTGTCTACGCCTGCAGAAGTTGCCGAATATATCATTAACCTTAGCAATTACTTTAGTTATTAAAGTAATTTCTTTTATAAGACAAGGCAGAGAAAATTCACATAGTCGACTTCTGCATTGTGAAGGGTGTATAGTGGGCAACTTTATTGCATGCATTCGCAATGAGGCTAGGTGGAAAACCCCACAAAATAAAGAACACTGGTATCCCTGGCCCAACACTAGGAAAAAAGCCTACGTCCACTTTGCTAGCCACCAGCAAGAGGCTCACAGAATTTGCTATCTTTCTTGACCTAGAGTTTGAGTTCTGCCCAGTGTCAAAACATATGAGTTAGGCGGAATTGTCTACCGTGAAAATTAAGCAAGATGAATGCATTGCAGTAAATTTTATGTTACAGTTATACAATATTTTAGGAAATTCTCCCTTGTTTTTCACCTCCGTAGGTTCTTCCTAGTTTCTCTTCAATTATATATGGAGAGTAAGTGTTGCAAAGCCTCCATTACCTAGAAATCGAAGTCTCTATTTTATGCAATGTCCCTGAAACCCCTTATGTAGCCAAAATTTTCTATTTTAAATAATAACATCTCTAAATGCTTTCTTTCAGATCTACAAACTATCTATTGATTGAAGAGCCCAAAGTGACGCTCTGTCTCATACCCCACTTTGTTGTGTTCATTGAACAGAGCGAAGATATTCCCACTCCCATTCTCTTGAGTGTCCCTTCATTCAATAGTACATACTAAATGAGATTATTGTTGTGAGTCTAAGCATTCTCAACTGTCATCGTCTCGTCGCCAGCAAAAGGGCATTCGCTTTTAGTAACGATGAGTGTGATGTTGGGATGTCGAAGGATTCAATTGCGGGCAAAATAGAATCCACCATGGCTTCAAATAAGTTGCAATAACAATGACCTACGTCTTGCACCACCAAAGCCATGGACTTAAACATTGCATAATCCAAAGAAATGCTTCTATCGTCGAAGTAGTTGAAGCATGGATACACATTTTCCATGAAGGGAGCCCCAGTATTTGACATAAATTTTAGCATAGAACTCATGGCATCCTTTAAGTCATCTCTGAAAGAACCCTGACAAAGGAGGAAGCTGGGTCTTTGAGGTTTTTTTCTAAAGGATTTTGCTGCAGATATTGGTCAAGGGTTCGTGGAGTATATGAGGGTTTTGTTGTTGGGTTTTTGAGATTTTTTCTGAAGGATTTTGTTGCAGAGGGTGCAGGCATGGAGAGGGTCGAGCAGCTGGACTATGATGGCATTAAATACATGAGGAAGCCACAGGCATTTTCGGTAAGGAAGCACAGATCGGGTTGATCCCATGCAATGCTTCTCAATGAGTACGAGCATTCGTCGTCATCAAATTCCCCACCCTCAAGTCCTTGAAGTGCTGGAAATGTTGATAAGGGTTTGAACGAAGAATGTGGTAAGTATTCTAATCCTCATTCTCATGGTGATGATTACAAGAGAAGGCCAAGGAGTAGTAATAGCAAGGGTAAATTTGAGACCGGGAAGGATGATTTGGGTAAAAGTAATAACTCAACTAGTCACAAAATGGATGGTGAAGATGATGACTGGGTACCCGAGAGGGATGAAATGAAGAGGGTTCAGAGGGATGCTACAGACCATAATGGCAAGTATTGCGACAGGAGCCCAGATAATGATAGGAATCATGACAGGAAGTATGATAGAAGGATTCCAAGCCTCAAGAGTATGAGCGGAGTAAGAGGCCTGAGAAGTATTTCAGGGAGAAAAGTCACAGGGATGTGTTTCATTATGAGAGGGATTCCAAGGAGTATTTGACTGGGGAGAAGGCCAAGAAGGAAAGGGGCAGATTTGGTGAAGCATTCAAGCGGAAGTGACACTACGATGATTTAGATCGCTCGAAGTGGTTTCGTGATGGTGGGATGGATAGGGAGGATTCTTATGAGGGGAATGGTAGTCACGACATATTGGATCATGATCGTGAAAGGGACCAGGATAGGAATAGGGATCGATATGTGCAGGGAAATGTGAAAAGCATCGAAGGCTGCCAAGGCCCTAGTCATGTGGGTCTTCGAGGGACTGGCATAATTCTGATTGGCACAAAGTGCTGGAGAGAAGATCCTCAGATTCCCACAATCTGAGTCAACTAAAAGGAGTAATGGACTCTGGGCATAGTGGAATGACACATGGAGGTAGGAGGGCAAAAGGGCGGACTATGGATAGTCGTCACGTAGCACTATCAAAATCAACTAGCAAAGGTCAGAATGGGGGACAAGTCAAAACATCGATTGATGGAAGAGCCTCTCGTAACAGGTATGCTGATATGAAGTCTTTGGATAAATCAGTGCTACAGCAAGATGATCCGCCTTCTCAAGAGGTTCAGTTAACAAAGGTGAAGCTTAAGGTAGGTGGAGTTACTCATACTATTCATGCAAATTCCACTAACAATCTAGGAGGAACCAAACAGAAGGGTTTGGAAGCTTCATCTGCATCTGACAATCCAAGAGGAACCAAACAGAAGGGTTTGGAAGGCTCATCTGCATCTAGGAAGCCTCCACAAGAAACTAAAGGTGGGAGACGACGTCAAATACTTATTCTTCAGTTATAAGTTGGGCATATGATGTACAAACAAATTTATATCATATTTTAATTATTCTTTTATTGTTTAGTACCATCTCAACTACCACCAAATAACCTGGGATTTATGCCATTTGTTCAATCTCGTTGAACAAAACTATTGTCAATTCAGAGTAATTTCTCTTTTATGTCACTGGTACATGCATGGGTGCCTTGGTAATATAAAAATCCAACTCTGCTGGTGAATTTACCTAAACAATCTTTCATACATCTACCAAGCTCTAAAGTATCATATACTGGTATGTGCCTTTGTGCAGTGAGAGTAGTGAGGTGCTTTGCGGGCCAGTATGATAGAGATGTTTTCATGTACATAGACATGTGAGAGCATCCAAAAAAATATTAAACCATTGTTGGTTGATATTAAATCCAAATTTATCAAGCACTGAGAGGGATTAAATTTCATTAGTTGTAGTTTTTTTAATCACTTAATTCCATGTCATGAATTAAGTTCTTCAGATTAAATGATAAAAGAAATGTACACATCGAGAAATTTGACCCTCTCCTTGATAAATATAAGTTTAATATGGATTTGTTATGGTTATATTTTCATCAGTCGAAGGCAACATATTTTCTTTACCATTTTATTTTGTAGTTCCTGTATATCCCATTGTGTTGTCATCAACATTTTTCCCGTTTTATTTAACATGTGCATGCAAGGATTTTCCATGCTTAGTCCTCTAATGGCGCTGAGTTACCTAATTGAGAATATTTCTATAATCTAAAGGTGTTGACACCCATGGCAGAATATGTTTCATACCATTAAATTTAATGAAGGTAGTGGTTTACGTTTTAAATTTGTCTAAATACATGTTGCTGGTCAAGATCTGTTGATGGTTATATGGAAGATTTCATATTAGGTATGCCATACTACTGCACTCAAGGACATGAGTTGACTCCATATCCAATGTGCTGGAAAATTCAGATGATGAAGATTACTTCCTTGTAAGGGTGGAAATGCAAGAATCACCTAAGAAGGACCTTCAGTTTTATACCAATGTATCTATTGCAAAGATGGATACACATCATGCCAAGGGAATTACTTCTAGAAAGAAGGCAGAAATGACTAATAATTTATTAGTTGGCGAACATGTTCATAAAAGGACAAGGATACCTAAGAAACACATACTGGATGGTGAACATGATGAGGATGATGATGGTGAGGAAGCATTAGTAAAATATCAAGGACCACCAAGAAACATGGTCCAGTTGGTGAGTGTGAGTAAGATGAGAACGGAAATGAAACATCTCAGTGACGTAGTTTAAGGATGCCTAAGAAGCAGATGGTGGATGTTGAATATGATGAAGATGATGAGGAAGATGAAATGCAGCACTTCATAAAAGAAGATTGAAAAGGTCAAAATATGAAAGGGATTTAGAAGATTTATATCAGGAATATGATGAAGAAGAAGCTGCATCAGCCAATGAAGATGCAGAAATTGTGGATGTTGAACTTGAAGGAAAGAAGAAGAGAAGTAAACGAAAACAAGAAATTGGAAATTTAACTTTTGATGATAAGAAGGAAGTTCCCCTTATTTCAAGCCAAAGGGCTATGCAGTCATGCAAAGATGTTGATTCAGAAGTAAGAGAAAATATGACCGAAACTCAAGAAGGACTCCCTCAAACCAGTCAAAGAAGTATGTCTTTTTCCGTGCAACTGATCTTAGCATGTTTATTGGCATATTTATATTTTGTGTTGCAAAAACTTGTATTAAAGAAAATCAAATTTTAGTGGGTTGTTAATTGTTTCAGTATTTTCTTAACATCGTAAGCAAAAGATAATAAGCCATTAAACAAACAATTTATAGTTAGTTCCCAATTTCTAAAATGTTCACTTGAATTTGTTTAGTTCGTTACCAAAAAAATTGTTGAGAAAATTTTGGTTATCAGTTTTATTTTTAGATATGTTGTATTTTCTTGTGTTGAGATGATTGCACATTGTTTTCTAACTTTATATAACGTAATTTTGATCTCTTTCACCCTTTTTGTGTAAATTGTCAGTCTTCACATTCTTCTTTTCCTCTGTGAAATTTTGTTCTTCTTGTTAGGCTGCTTCACATCTCTTGTAAACTCTCCTAAATTGATGGATTTTTTCTTCTCGTGGCTAGGAAACTAGTATATTTTCGTGTGATATTTTCATTACTTTGTATTTCAAATATATCTTTGTTATCTGATAGAGCAAATAGACAGACATTTGCTACTCATTATTTTTACTAACAAGGGAAGTTCTTTTGCCAAAGAAATGCACATCATGGGGAAACCCACTGGGCACTTTCCCTCTTCAAGAATGGTACCCAGTGTACACTAGTTGGTTGTAGTTTTGGTAACCTGACTAGGTAGGAACATAAAGAGATGTCCACAATATTGACAAATACAGCTTGGCGGGTCTTGACTCCGCAATCTCACGTTTGTAATTTGTAGCATTGAATGGCTTGACCTAGAAAATTTGTAAATGTATAATAAATGTTATTTGATGTATTTCTGATGCTGCATGATTTTTTCACTTTTAGGTCCACTATTTTGTGATCTATTCTAATATATGTTAAAAGTTTCTAGATGAAATTGGTATATGTATGATTACACATATGTGCCCTATTTTGTCAATTACTCTGATTAATGCTAAGGTGTGATTTTTTTCTCTGGTAAGGGGTATTATAATGTACATTTTATCATTGAAAGTGAGCGAGATGAAAGTCTGGTGCAAATTTGTTTTATTGTTATCTCATTATTAATAATGAGGATGTGCAACCACGTGGGTTCAAAAGCATTTTTAAAGGCATCTCTTTCTTTTCTCCTAACATGTACTTGCTTACAGTACAGAACAAAAAGAAAAGTTATGAGAGGTGGAACAACAATTGAAGAAAGCAAAGGCAGCTCAGGGACACAAGATGCAAGTAGAGAAGGCTGCAAGTGAGATTCAAATATGCATGGCTTGGTGGGTTTACAATCATGGGATTTTCTAGTGGGCATATTTCTCACAGAAAATTTATATAAAAAAAATCATGTAACTAAGTGCAAGTAGAGCACGCTGCCAATGAGATTCAAGTATGCATCACTATGTGTGGGTGGATCGGGTTACAATCGCGAGAGTTTCTAGTGGGCGTATTTCTCATAGAAAAATTATGTAAAAGGTTTAATGTAAATAAGTGCTTATGTGGTTTTATATTATACGCTGAGGCCATCAAGAAGATTTTAGGTCAGGACCCATTAAGGAAGAAGCAGGAAGATAAGCTACGGAAGCAAAGATATGAGAAGGAACAGGTGATTTTATGTCATGTGGCTTTGCGTAGGATAGTTGTTTCTTTCTCTTGAATCGTTAAGTTCTATTATTAACACATGTTTATGAATAGGAGAAGGCTACTAGTGCTATGATGCTTGCGTGAAACAATGTGAGATGGGTAATGGGGCCTTCTGGCAAAGTTGTTTCATTTTATGAAAATACATGGCTTCTGAGTATATTTAATTTTGGCCCATGCAGGTTTGATTTTAATTTTTAATTCCTTTGTATCACAAGTATTTCTAATCTCCCATCAATCTTGAATTATTATTATTAGTAATTGGCATAAATCAATTCTCTTTTCATATTCTCCGAAGTAGCATCACATGGCTTTCATTTTCTTTTAAGTTACTTCCATACTGGCTAATTTTTGTTCTGCTTCTTGTACATTTTTCCTTCAGATAATCATACATTGCATCTCTATCATTTTCCAACCTCGTAATTTGAAATTTCTGACCTAGGTTGTGCTTGTACTCGTACTTTTGTAGTCAACTCACTTGATAAAGTGACAACCTTGCTTTGTAAAGATTGTGAGTTTTTAGTTGACCTTGCAGCTCACTACTCACATGCTTCAAACTTGAATTTATTCTTCTAATAAGGATTTAAAGGTGGAAATTTCTTGCTCTAAGCTAGTAAGGGTCCGATGGCTTCTTCATATGCAATATTTAATTTTTATTTCAACTAGTTTGGCTTCCTCTTGCTTGGAAAAAAATCGCTTGCCTAGCAGATACCAAATCTTTATATTTCATTTCTTTAAGTTCTTGATGCAGTTTGACTATATTATCCTTTTTATCCTCTCTCTCCACAATAGCTGATGCAAGTCTCTCAATGGATGACTCTTTCAGATGTTGTCCCTTTTGAGCACATTCAAGATCCTACTGAAACTCTTTTATTTGGGCCTCTACCTATAAGAGTGAATTTATCATTTGCCTAGTCTTGGAAGAAAGCTCCGCAGACTCCTTTTCTCTTCCTTTAAGCAAAAATATTAGGCTCTCAAGCTCCTTTACGTTTTCCTGTTCTTAAAATTCTTCCTCCATTTTATTCTGTCTCTTATGTTGCTTCTACATGTTCTCTTGCTCCATAAGTTATAGACTGATATTCTATGTCCATGACAATAGCTAGAAGTGCAATCCTAAGATATGTTTGTGCAACAGCTTCTAAAACTTCACCTTGTCTAATCATGAACTCATCTATCGTGCAGTCAAGGTGTTGATAGCAAAGAGACCGAATTCATCACTTATTCCTTGAATTAGTTGCATAATATTCTTTCTCAACATATCTTCTTCTAAGGAATATTTCAACTCTTGGCCTTCATATGTTTTCTTTTCATGATCTTTTAGACTAAGCTCTTGATCCTTTGCGAACTATGGATCCCATGTGGACTCACCAACATAAGTTTCCCCATCTCCAGCTAATGAAAATGAGTTGTAACTGTTATCAGTAAACCATAGTTCATATGTTGCTTCCAACTCATCCAGATCTAGTTCTGTCCAACCCTTATCTAAGCCAGCTACATTCATATTATCCATCACGAAGAAAAGAAATCAAATTGCTATAAATACAGAACCTGATTGCACCAATGTAAAGTGCATGAAAATATGCACTTCCAATAAATGATACTACAAAAAGTGCTTGTATGGCTAAAGACTTGCATTTCAAAAGGTCCATAAATGAGGATTAGAAGGGGTTACCTTAGAAAACTCAGTAGTAGGATGCACCACACAATGGAATTTCCAAAAACTAACTGTGGCACTGCATAGAGAATGAAAAAACACCCTCTGCAAAAAATTATACTTGAAGTGGACTTTGCATGCTTGAAATCACTGTAAAAAATTGAAATTTCAATGAAAGGGGCTCTTCAAAATGTTGATGTGGTAGATCATATATGACATAGTAGCACATGGAAATGACTCATGGTAGAGTGATGTGTCTTTGTCAAATCACATGCTTGCAAAAGTGGCACTGCTCTCGTGATGGTATGTGGTAGATGACATGGCAGGTGTCTTGTAATTGTTGCCATAAAAGGAAATCTTTGTACCATGTGGCAAGTAATGCTATTAGGATGTTGATGTGTTACTTTGCATCCTATTCAACATGCCCTTGTCGTCTTCTAGTTTTTTGTAGGGAAAAGTTTAGCTGGTCCCACTTTGCAAGGTGTTTGACATTCCTATTAGCTTGGCAATACAATGTTTCCACTTAGCAAGCTGCTTGATGTGCCTATTAGCTTTAGCCATAGGTTGTCTCCATGTGGTACGGGTGTATGGTCAAAGTGTTTGGTTTGGAAAACAAGCAGTGATATTTACTTTGTAGGTAATATTAATGCTTGAATGGGTGTGATCTCTAGGAATTACCAGCTATGGGCAGTGTGATTGAAGTAACGGTTGACAAAACCACTTGAAATGGGGGGTGATTACTAAGGAAATTGTTGTCTATAGGGAGGGAATTGGTACCAAGGAGGATTCTTCCATTGGCATGGATGGCTGAAAAGGAGGTTGGGGGTGGGGTATTTTGATAGAAAACAATACCCACATGGAGAAATGTTGCATGACTACTACAAAGAGAACCATGTTGTGGGAGGAGCCTGGAACCAAGAAAAACATATTGCTAGAAAATGGTGAGGAAATAAAGTCAAGGACTGTTAGGAAGCTAGTGAGGACCTTGGGGTTTGTGAATAGCAGAGATTTGAGAGACCTAAAACAACAGTGCTTTTCCAAACAATATTAGGGAACACTAAAATAAGGAATTGAGAAAACAAAAATAACTATGCAATTACAAGAATAATACCAAAATAAATCTTTATAAAATCAAAATTTTATTACCAATACCACATTTTAAATGGATGGCCATGAGGGAAATATTTATATTTTTGGAAAACAAACACTTTTTTATGAATTGAAAGACATATCTGACTTAAAGGACAACTTTGGATGCAATGGAATAATCAAAATTCCACAATGCACTAATTTTGCAGAAAATGGGGAGTAGGATTGGATCTTTAAGAGAAATTAATAGGAGCTCAAGAGGTTTGATTCTAGAATGGAAATAATGGTTATAAACTCACCTAGTACTCAACAACTACCAAGTCTTATCATAAAAATAGAGAACAACACTTCACAAGGAGAAGAAAGAACATTATAGTTATTGTAAGCTACCTCGATCTTTGAACAGAAAGTAGTTAACCTCACAAGAAGTTTGATGTCATGATGAAATCAATATTTGGGTAATCATAGGAACTAGCACCACAAAAGAAATAGGTCTTTGGTCATCACAAGAAGTTTTACATGGTATAACCCTCTGAGAGGGAAATATCCACAAAGCAATTAAGCCATTCATATATAAATATACAAACCTATAAGCCATTCTTAACCTATAATTGTCATTTTTCATCTATAAATCAACAAGCTTCTGTATTAATTAGGTACCTAGTTTGGTTTACCTGAAGAATGCCTAGTGTTAATTAGCCACAAGGGTTTTTGTAATTTCCATGTTCATGTAAGAATTGAATTGTTTGTAATATTTTTGCATGATAACTTGGTTTGATATGCAAGTAATATTTATTTCAAGTGGCACCATGAATGATCATAACCTGCAGAATCAACTCTTAGCTTGTTGTACCTTTGGATAACATGGTAATTTTTTTTATCCGAATGTTCTTGTGTTATTTTTCTGCAGATATGTTGATGCAAGTGTAGCAGGAAATGATGTATATGAATATGAAAGTAATAGTTGCAATTTCTGAGGTAACTCATATTATAATTTTCTGAATTAGTGATTTCATAAATCATTATTGGCCTAAAATAACTTTCAAAACATATGTTCTTCAGATCAAATCAATTGGCAAATTTAAGGAAACAAACATACTGAGGGTATCTCAACATGAGATATCTTAATGCGCATGCTGGAAGAGTACAATAAATATGTAATGCGCAACTTGGCTCAAGGTTACACAAGGAAGGACCTTGGAGCTAGCTATGTGAAGGTCTGTTTACTCTTGCAACTTAAAATTAGTTAGATTTTATAAGGTCTCAGAACTTCACAACTACTATTTCTAATCAGTTGTTCATTGGTAAATTTTATAGCTTCACAACCTCAGTACAAATTAGGTACTTAAATCTTTACATCTATCACAATTCGTCTATGTATTGCAACTTTGAAATTTTCAGATTATCTATCTCAATTTTTGTGTTTTGCAACTTTGAACTTTTCAAATTCAAAAAGTTCAATGTTAAAAAACACAGAGAAGTTGAGATAGATGTAAATATTTAATTACCTACCTAGTACTGAGGTTGCGAAGCTATAGAATTTACCAATTAACAACTGATCAAAAATATCGTCTGTGAAGTTCTGAGACCTTATAAAGTGTTATGAACTTTTGAAATTCAAATTAGCCAAAGACTTATTCATGAGCTTACTATTATCAATATTTGCTCAACATGCTAAAGCATATCTCTTAGGTATCATTGATCATGATTATCTAATAGAAAGAGGTCTAATATGCACTGCTTAGTGGGAAAGACAACTAAGAATGCAAGCTAAATTTCCTTTTTGCACCAAATTTCAATTTTCTCTTCAAGTTTCTTCATTTATATCCCACATTGATATGTGATATAGTTTTTCTATTCTTGATAGTGTTATACTATAATATATTACCATTCCCTCCTCTTCATTTTTGTTCTTCCTCAAGTTATCTTGATTATATTTCTCTGTCACTATAGTAAACTATTTATTTGTTCAGTTTTTGTATGCTTTGTAACAAGGATGTCTGTGTTCTGGGTTTCCAATCATTAGCTTTATCATCAATCTCCAAATAATTCCACAACACTTCTTCTGTAGCCGTTTTCCTAAATACAAATGACACCTTATGTTACTTATAAATGATTTATGTTGTGTTTATGGCAACATGGCATGGTTTTTGCAGATTATGAGAGATTGCATAATGGGTGATTTTTCTATATGAGTAACAATTAATTGGTCTCTAAGGGCATTTTCAAATAAATGAAGACTGAAGTGTTTCTAATGTTGAGCATGTGCAACATATTGTGCTTAAAAGTACTTGTGTCTTTGGGAAAGAAAGTATGGGTTTATGTTTGCCATCCTATAGAATTGCATGTGTTTCCTTAGAATGGCCATATAAGCTTTACATTTATGATAATTTTGTAAGAGATATAGTTGTATTTTTTATAGGGAAAGCAATTGAGGGTCAACATGAGCATAACTAAATTGCGTTAGAAGGTGAAGGAGCAACAAGAGCGTGTAGGGAAAAAGGTATGTTGTTTGATTAGTACTTTTTCACTTGAAGTCTTTTTTTGAGTTGATGAAAATATAGTCAATTAATTTATATTGTTATTTGATTGGATTCCTTATTT
>APFE030961402.1:5168-16404 GCA_000404065.3 Pinus taeda
GAGGTTTGATATCCCCTCAACCTTCAGGCCTCTCAGAACCATTCGCAGCTCCCTGAGGTCAGTAAAGGATCCGGTCGACCCCAAAGACATGAAAGGGGTTTATCTGATTCCTTGCTCGTGTGGGACCCCTTATATAGGGGAAACAGGGCGCTCCATCCAACAGAGGATTGGTGAGCATGCAGCGGACCTGAGGCATGGTAGAATAAAGTCCTCAGCTCTTGCAGAGCATGCGGACAAAACTAAGCATCATGTCTGCATAGAAGAGGCCAAAGTCATTGCCAGGGTGGATCGGTTTCATCATCGCAAGTTAAGGGAAGCTATCAAAATTGAGCGAAGACCCATCAATCTCAACAGAGATGATGGGTGGAAGGTTAGTAGAAATTGGATCCCTGCGTTGTCGGCTTAAGTTTTATTCCTCCCCCCTCTGTTCTTCCTGTTTCTTTCTCTAGGTGGTCGTGTTTTTGTTCTTGTGAGTCTGGTTTTCGCCCATCGTTGGTAGCGTTGTTCGTCTTAGGATTATCCTCCTCTTGGGATGTTTCGCTTGTTATGTAGTTTGTATTAATATTGAGATTAGATTAGTCTTACTTATATTATTAATAACAATATTAAATCTTATGGCAATTCATTTAATCGTTATATTTTTAAACCCTTAAGCATTTAGTTCTATTAATATGTATTAATATTATATATTTATGGTATCACTATGGTTTTACTTTAATACATTAATATTTATTTTTATTAATTATATATATTATTAATATTTCATTAGAAATTAATTTTCATATACAATTAACCTAAATTCTTATAACCCCTCGTATTTTATTTAGGACATATATATATTAGTTTAAATTAGTTAACTAATTATTTTTATAGTATGTATTATATATATTATTTTACTTATATATTATACATTATTATTTCAATGTATTAATAAATTAATTTTAATGGACCCAATTTAACCATCCTATATAAAATTAATTATAAATCTATTATAAATAAGATTAATTATAATTAGGTGAACTATAATAACAAATAAGGTATTTACAAGACTAGGTACATAATTAAATTATTAGGTTAGATTTAATGAATTAACTAATAAATATTAACATATATATATATGTATAATTTTACGTATAATGAGGTAATATTTGAAATTTAATAAATGTATTATTAACCTAGCTCTGAATATAATATTATTTAATTTTAAATTATTTAGAGGGCGTTTGACTAGGGTTCTTGAGTGAGTTAGTAGCCGTTAGAGTGTTGTAGCTGTTGGAGTCTCTGCTTAGGCTATTTAAACTGATGAGCTAGATCTGTATTTTCAACTTGTCCTGACGATGAACCACATTGGTTGGTTCGAAACGCGTTGACAGAAATCTTTCTCATGTGATTTACACTGAAGCCCTCCTTATAACTATGACGAATCACAGAAGTCTCAATTCTACATGTTGGTGGGTCCAACACCGTCAATAGGTCTACAACCTTCGAGAAGCAATTTTAGTCATTAAATGGCAGTTTTTGTGGGGTAAAACTTTGCCTCATAAGGGTGCACCTTTTTATACTATTTTGAACATAGAGACCATTCCAATGACACAAGAATTGCCTCAATTTGAGTCTTCATGCAAAATTTATGCCACTCGAAAGTTAACCATCCTATTTTGACCACTATATTTTGAGAGGATGCCATGCAAGCCCCATTATGCAAGGAAAAAGGTTAGCCACATGATCATGATGAAAAAGATTCTAGAAGAGTCAATATTGCAACTCTGTTTAAGAATCGAGGGATCAAAACCTAACCATTTGTAGGTTATCGAGCTATGTTATAATTGGGCCACTAGGAGGAAAAGTGGTTGCATTCATTCAAGTGCATTTTGTTCCATAGATAAGTAGAGTAGCTTAGAGGGATATAGGGAGAGAAAAAAAAGAGGATTTGTGCATTGTAGTGGCCCAGATGCCACAAACCTCACTTCTTTGTACTTGCACCCATTTTCCATCATGAGAAAGAGAGTAAAGTAACCTCACCTTCCCACTGGGGTTTCTATTGAGATGTTTCCCTAGGATATATCTTTTGGCAATGGTGGTTTGTGAGTTTTTATTTCATTGTTATCTATTTTAAAAATAATTATAATTCACATACATAAACAATAAAAAATAATACATAAATCTCGAAATTTGAGGAGAAATAAACCCTCACTGTGTAGATTTCAAATTTAAAGCATAATTTTGTCAGATATTTACTACGACAAACTGTCCAATGGAATATCCACGATAGGTTAAATATTATATTGATACAAGAGAAATTTTCTTTGGGTATATTGTGGAGAGTTGCAGTGGATCCAAATTGGTTAAGCTGAAGGTCACAAAGCCCCAGTCATGGACAATGAATTTTTTAATAACCCTCCTGATCCCACAAAGGACAAGTTTTCGTGATTGGAAGCATAAGTTGTATATATAAATGGTAATGTGAGACTTCTCATGGAATTCTTGACTAATAAGCTCAAGATATTCACCCCTTCCATAATAAGAGAAATCCCCCAACCACAACATAACACTTCATGCATGAGGTTGGGAGGTTATAACCACATCCATAGGCCTAACTACCAACGGTTATGACCTAAATTACCTTGTACAGTGCATGCAGTCATGAGATCTATGCCACATTTTTAGGCAAGCCTCCAGACCATTGCCTAGAACTGCCTATAACTTTCTAGAATCATGATAATAAGGATAAAAATGCTAAACAAAAAGAACTTGAGCCAAACCTTGACCAATACATGCCTAATGCAAGATAAACATTTCATCAAACACATGAAAAATATATAAGCTACAGGTCATGAATTCATATCTGATCATAAACTTATAAAATTCATATGAGAATAACTAAGAAGGCTCAATTCCCTCTCAAGCTAGCTGCAATAACACTTGTTAGCCCATTCATTCAACTCCCATCTGATAACATATCAAATCATGAATGAGATCCATAACTAGAGAACATCATAAAACCATGCATATACCAGCATATAACCATAATAGAAACTACAACAAATCAACCATAAGATCACCATAATAACCAATACAAGTGCTCATAGATCACAATAGGAAAATAAATTATACTAACATTTGAAAATGCCAACCAAGTCAGGGACTTCCATGTATCACCTGACCATAGATTGGGTTGAACCAAATATCTCTTTTAGCCAATCACCCTTGCACCATATTTCAAGAATGAATATGGGATCATAAGGCTTAAACTAAAATAAAACCAACCAGGGATTCTAAAGCCAAACTACCTCAACCCTCATACACAATGATCTCACCTATATGACCTAGAAATCACTAACATCAATCAGATTGGTTTCTACCCAAACTGTCTAGGGCTCCAAGAATTGGTAACTAAACCCAAAACCTCCAAGGAACCCAAGCTATTTTAGGGCTCCAAAGCGTTTGTCCCAACCAAGAAGCTCCGGGGAATAGTAACTCAACCCACAACCTCCAAGGAACCCAAGTTATTTCAAGGATATAGAGAATTTGTTCTAACCCACAACCATAGGAAACCTAAGACCCAATAAAAAAACCAATGGGGAACCCTTTACACCATGGCTATCTAGGAAATGGAAAGGCAAGGTTGAAACCATTATCAATCTAGGCAAATATCCAAGCCAGTGACAACACATAACCAAGGAACCACATGCATAGCATCCAAAAACTAGCAAGGAGATCACACATGTAACCTATTACCTGCAAAGTAATCCTGCTTTAGATACTGATCCCACTGTCTCCTTGGACTTCCTTTTTTTCCTTGCTTGTTTTCTCCAAATCCAAGTGAATGCTAGAGTGCTCCAATAATACTCTAAGTGTGCAAGAGTGTATGAGAGAAATAATGAAAGGATAGAGCCTAAAATGAATTGACAAAAGCCAATCTAAACATAGTGAATTGATTCATTGATGCCATTTTGTCATTGATGTCTCCTTTTTTCTTCATTTTCCTTCATTTTCTCTCTAGTTTCCCTTGCATACAAATTTATGTCTCTTCACCTTCCCTTTCTCCTATTTTCCTTTATTTTCATAATTAAATGCCAAACATTACCTCTTTGCCTATGCCAATGTCTTTGCCAATTTCCATAGCCATTAATTAACCATAAGTGAATCCCACTATAATGTTTTTCCCACCATTTAAATTGGAATACATGTCCCATGACCTTAGTCTTATTTTGTTTACTTGGAAAATCAACCAGGGGTTGTTGCAAACCTCTCCTCCTTTGGGGAACACCATCCTTGGTGTTTAATGAAGCTTATAACAAAAAAAACATGCTTCCCATGTAGATTTATAACATAGTTCCTTGAAACATTTACATCATACCAAATTGTTGAAACCATGAACACCATACTTCTTATTGGAGCTTTATAACACAACTCGATGCAATATTTACAACATCTTTCTTATTGGATCCTTATAACATAGCCCATTTCAGTATTTACAATACATATATGCATATATAAATATAAACCAAAACACATAAACCAAACACATTTGCTCAACCAACAAATAAGGATGGATACAAAGCCTGCATTTGATCAACCATCTCCCATGTAGCTTAATCAGGCCCAAAGTGCTTCCAATGCACTTTAACTTGCTCTATTGATCAGTTCCAGAGCATGAGTGGTTTCCACTACAAAATGCACTATGGCTCTAGCCGGAATTCTCCCTGTGGTTCCACTTGCAATACAAACCAATTAATCTCATGATCAACATCCTAGACATATCTCTTAAGAAATGAAACATGGAAAACATCACAGGCTTTCGTTATTGGTGGTAGTGCAATTCTATAGGAAATTGGTCCAATCTTCTGAAGGATCTCAAAAGGCCCACAATAATGAAGTTCCAGCTTGGCAAATAACCCAATCCTCAAGGAGCTCCTCTTGGCCTTGATGCGTAAGTACACATGCTATCCAACATAAAACTCCTTGAATGCTCTATGATGATTTGTATAACTCTTCTGCATGTCCTATGATTCCTTTAAATTCCTCTTAATAACTTGCATCTCCTACTCCATCTTAGCCAACATACCTGGTCCAATCAACACCCTATTCACTAGATCACTCCAACTAGTAGGAGTATTACAACTACGCCCATATAGAGCCTCAAATGGAATCATCCTCAAGGACTCCTGATACCCATTTCTATATGAAAAATCTACTAGTCGAAGATACTCCTCCCACTTATTCTTCTGATGCATGACATACCTCCTCAAAACGTCCTTAAGAATCCTTGTAACTGTCTCAGTTTGTCCATATGTTTACGAATGATAAGATGTACTAAAAGATAACTCTGTCCCAAATCCCGCAGATAACTCCTTCCAAAACCTGGAAGTGAACTTGGCATTTCTATCTGATATAATCTTCTTGGGAACACTATTCAATATCAGTATCTCCTTGATGAATATCTGAGCTACCTCACTAACTAAAATTATAGATTTCACTGCAATGAAGTGAGCTAGCTTACTCAACCTGTCAACCACAACTGAGATGGAATCATGCTTCTTTAATGTCCTCGACAAGCCTGTAATGAAGTCCATGGAAATAACCTCCCATTTCCATTTTAGAATCGAAATAGGTTGCAACAAACCAACTAGATGCTTAAATTCTTCTTTCACTTGTTGATAAAACATCTTGCAACAAACTCAACCACCTCTTTCTTCAAGTTCAACCAATGATAGAACTTATTAACAGTTGTTAAAGTCTTATGATATCCTTGGTTGCTTGAATACAACTTGACATGAAACTCCCTCAATATATGATTCTTGAGATCACTGTTATCTGGCACATAAATTATATTCCTAAATATCACCAAGCCATATAAAGTGAGGTGATACTCCTAATCTCTATCACCTTCACTCTGCTGCTATAATCTCTACTTCAGCTACTGATACCTCTCACCATGATACCCTACATGTAAGATCTGATCGTGTAAATATATCCCATAAGAGCTCACAACTCAAATATGATTCACCTTTACTCTCTTACTAAGAGCATCTACAACCCTATTCTCCCTACCCTTGATGTATCTAATCTCAAAGTCAAACTCACTACGGGTAGGAAACCATATAGATTTCCTAGAATTTAAATTAGGTTGGTGAAACAAGTACCTCAGTACAATATGATCTCTCATCAAAATAAACCTTCTACAAAGAAGATAATTCCTCCACATCTTTAATGCACGAATGCCAATAACTTCCAACTCAAGATCATGAGTCACATATTTCTTCTCATGCTCATTCAAATTCCTTGACTCATAGCATACCACCTATCCTTCCTACATAAGGAATCCACCAAATTATTTCTTGCAACAATATATTCAAACCACAAACTCGTTATCAGTATTTGCAATATTCAGGACCAGATCATTTGTAAGCAGATGCTTCAACTGCTCAAAACTAGATGCACACTCCTTGGTCCACTCAAACTTCTTTCTTTTCCTCTACAAAGATGTAATAGGATAGTCAATCAGCAAGAAGTTCATGATGAACCACCTGTAATAACTTGCTAGTCCCATGAATGATATGACCTCATACACATTCCTAGGAGTTGGCCATTCCATGATAAATTTAATATTTTTTAGGTCCACTGCTATCCCCTCCTTATAAACAACATGTTGTCCCAAGTAATGAATTTGAGATTGAAAGAAACTGTACTTTCCGAGATTGGAATACAATTGATTATTTTTCAAAAATATCAACACTACTTCCAGATGCTTTGCATGCTCTTCCTCATTCTTGGATTATATCAATAGATCATTAATAAACGCTATCACAAACTTGTCTAGGTAAAGACACAACACACTATTCATCAAAGACATGAAGGTGGATGGAGCATTAGTAAGACCAAAAGGAACCACCACAAAATCATAATGTCCATACCTTGTGTGAAGTATAGTCTTGTATATGTCTTCTTCCTTGATGCACACCTGATGATATCTTGATCTCAGATCAACATTTGAAAACATTGTTGCTCCCTTCAACTGATCAAACAAATGATCAATCCACAACAATGGATACTTTTTCTTGATGGTCACTTTATTCACCTTCTTGTAATCAATGCACAATATGAGAGTACCATCCTTCTTCTTTACAAACAATACTAGTGCACCCCAAGGCAACACACTTGGCCTTATATATACTTTATTAAGCATTTCCTTAAGTTTCAACTTCAATTCCATGAAATCTAGAGTACTCATCTTGTATGGTGCCTTAGACATCAAGTCAATAGAAAATTCCACTTCCCTATGAGGCGGTAACTATGGAATATTTGCATGCAACAACCCTAGGTTAAAAGTTCATGTAATAAAGGTTAATAAAGGAAAAATAAGGCCAAGGCCACGGGACACATATTCCAAGTTGAATGTTGGGAAAGCACTATAGTGGGTATCACTTTCAATCTATTTATGGTTAAGGAAATTGGAAAAGGCATTCGTAAAGGAAAAGAGACATTAATTGGCATTTTATTTATGAAAATAAAGGAAAATAGGAGAAAAGGAAGATGAAGAGACACAAAATGAGAGGGAAATTGAAGGAAAAATGAAGGAAAAATGAAGGAAAATGAAGAAAATAGAAGTCTCAATGATAAAAAGGCTTATGAGGATCAGTTCACAACTTTTTTCTGTTGATATTTTGCTGGTTTAGATTTTTGACAGTTTGGCTTTGGAATTAGTTTCAGAAAGAAAGATAAGAGCACAAAGAGGAGAAAGCAAGGAAAGAAAAGGAAGGAAGAGGAAAAGCAAGGAAAAGCAAAGGAAGTAAGGAGTTGGATCACAAGCTTCAATATGAGGATTTTGCAAGTAACAAGTTGCACGTGTAATTTCCTAGTTGAGGTGTGAATGCATGGTACATTCATTTTTTTATTTGGTTCATTTGCTGTCATTAGCATGGGTCTTTCCTGGTTTGATAGTGGTTTCAAACTTGCCTTGATATTTCTTGGATAGCCATGGTGTGATGGGATTCTTCTTTAGTTAAGCTTTGTATTGCCAAAATATTTTGGAACTGGGTGAGGTGGTCTCAAGAAAATTCCCAAGGGTTGGGGGTGGAGATGGTTTTCTCCAGGAAACCCTTGATAGGTGGGTAGAGACAAGAAAATTCCTTAAGGTATGGTGAAGGAATTATGAGGCATCCAAGCTTCTTTTGGTTTTTTGATCTCTTGACCAGCTTTGGTGAGATTGTCGTAGTTTGAGGGTGGAGGTGGTTTAACCTATGGATTCTGTAGAAATTTGAATAATATAACACTTATTCATAGAGATTATCCTGATTATACATTGTTTGTGGAATGCATGCATAATACATAACCTCCTCTACCGTTGATCATCAATTTGTGGAATTAAAAAAACAATCGCATGCGCACATTGAAACACCAATCACACATATCAACACAGTATGTAATGGGGAAAGAATACAGCGGAAAACCCCCAACTATCTATATATTATAATGATAGAGAACATGTAACAGTACATAGTACAATACTCCGCACAAGTACTCAGTACTATCTCCACATGCTACACACAAACTAGCTCAGATCTGAACAAGTCACGGGTTCAAATCTCCTCCACTGTTTGCCTTCCTCTACTGCGCAATCCAAGTTGAGAACAGATCAGATCCAAGTTCGAATTCCCTTGGCTTGTACTGCGTAATCCTGATTGGCAATCTCAATTAATGATTGTGCAAATCTCATGCACCTCTATAGTCACAACTGATAGTAGTCTCACCCTTTCACCCACCTCTAACACTTGTCTCCACTGAACTGTCCATGCACTGAGTTAACTGATGTATTCTTTAGTTGATTTATGAGTTAATAATTAGTGAATTAATTAATAATTAATTCACACCACTCATCACTAGTGTATTTGTCAGTTAGACTAAATACAACTAGTTCAACTAAGTCAAACTGAACACAACTCCATCAACTCCTCAATCAACTCCACCAAACTCAATCACTTGAGTTCTAACTGAAGTCCATCATGCAATAGCTCAACTAACCCATAGGAAAAGCATATTTCCTTCTGGCAGTTGCATGTGCCACATCCGTAGCTCGAACTGAAGTGCTGCAAGAGGATAAGATAATGTTTATAGTCCAAATATTATTAAGAGCTAATAATATTCGACTGTTCTATTTTTTGAATGGCAGTCTAAAAATAGACTCCGCCCATATGTCTAAAAATAGAGGTCCTTTTTACCAACACGACCAATCATCCATAAATAGCATCCTGCAACTCATAGACCATGATCCATATGTCTAAAAATAGACATAGTCTAAAAATAGACTTTGCGCCAAAAATAGCCTGCTAGCCCACTTAGTGAAGGTGACTTCTTTTCACTAAGCCCCATCATCTTGTTTCATTTTCAACACTCCCTCTCAACAAGATATGGATTATCTGCAACCCCTATCCTGCCTCTGTGGTATTTGAATTTGCTCCTGGTGAGCGCCTTCGTCAAGATATCATCATCCTGATCCTTCGTGGGAATGTATGAAAGTAACATGATTTTCTGCTACACACAATCTCTGATATGATGGTACCTGATGTCGATGTGCTTGGATCTATCATGAAATACTGGATTAGCCAAGAGTTTAATGCAACTCTGGTTATCACAATAAATCACAGTAGGCTCCAAGTGTGACCCAAACAACCCGACTAAGATCTTCCTCATCCATATAGCCTCGCATGCAGCCAAACTTGTTGCCATATACTCGGTCTCTGCTGAACTAAGTGCACGGATATATTCTTCCTACTATACCAAGAAACTGTTGTTGACCTGATACTGAAGATCCCTCCAGATGTGCTCTTTCTGTCCATTGGGCTCCCTACCCAATCTGCATTCGTGAAGCCACATCACTTCACCTCGTCCTCCTGTCTGTACCACAATCCATATCTCGATGTGCTTTTGAGATAACTGTCTATCCCTGTGTACCAAGCACGAGTTGCTTGTTTCAACCCATACAACACTCTCTTGAGCCTGCACACATGTCACTTGCTATTGAAGATCTCGAAACCTTTAGGATGCTCTATGTAAACCTCCTCCTTAATGACTCTATTGAGGAACAAAGTCTTCACATCCATCTGATGGATGTGCCACCCCATCTGTGCTGAGAGAGCAAGAATTTTCCGTATGGAAGAATACCTTGTGATAGGTGCAAAGGTCTCCTCATAATCGATCCCCTCTATTTGTGAGAAGCCTCGGGCAACAAATCTTGCCTTGTACTTCTCCACACTCTCGTCAGCTGCCTACTTCACTTTGTAGATCCATCTCGAACCCATGACTGATTTCCCTTCCGGTCTTGGGACAATCTCCCATGCATTGTTTTTGACAATCGAATCATACTTTTCCACCATGGAATCTACCCATGCGGGATCCTCCACAACTTCCTCGAAAGAGGATGGCTCAGGCACGACACATTTGCTCACAAGAGCCATGTATCCAGCGTACCGATCAGGTGACTTTCTCTATCTGCACTGTGCTGTAGGTGGTCATACAACCTTCTCTGCATCTTGAGCCAGTCACTCAGCTTCTGTAGTGCGCTTTTGCACTCTGATGGTTGGCGCTGCATGAGTGGTCTCTTCCACTCCATGAACTTCATCTTGTGGCTGATCCACATCCTGAAGCTCATCCTTAGGAACTAATAGCTCCTCATCTACATGCAAGTGTGGCTCCCTCTCAAGCAAACACTTCATGGCTTTCTCCTCCTGAAATTTTATATCCCGTCGCACAACAGTTTTACCACTGTCTGGCAAATACACGCGATAGTTGTGGGGCATATCAGTGTACCCCACAAATATCCCAACCTCTGCAGTCAGCTCCAACTTCTTTCTGGCATCCTTCGTTACATGCATGTAAACGTTAGCACCCAAAATCCTCAAATGAGAAAGATCAGGCTTCTTACAAGAATAAGTCTCCTCAGGTGTACTCATGCCAAGTATCCTATGAGGACAACGGTTCTGCACATAAACTGCTGTTTTGCATGCTTCCGCCCACAAGTGAAGGGGTAGGCCCTAATCATGCAACATTGCCCGTGAAGCACCCATAATCGTTCTGTTCTTCTGCTCAGCTACCCCGTTCTGCTGTGGGTTATGGGGAGCTATGAGCTCTCTACGAATCCCTTATGCGTTGCAGAAATCCTTGAACTCGTCCGAGATGTATTCACCACCATTATCGCTCCTAAGAGCCTTCACCTTCTTCCCCGACTCCTTCTCGA
>APFE030961402.1:19034-63938 GCA_000404065.3 Pinus taeda
CGGCATTGGGTGAACTTCGTGAGATACTTGGGCATACTGTCTCCTTTCTCACACTTAATGTTTCTGAGTTTATCCTTGAGCGCCAACTTCCTCTGGTCGCTCTTGCTTTGGAATAAATCTTTCAACGCTTTCCACATCGTTTATGGAGAATCCTTTCCATGCAGGCTGGATACAATGTGATCCTTCACGCCCTCCAATAGAATCCTTCGACACTTTGTTGTCTTCTTTTGCCAAGCCTCAACTTGAGCAGCATCAGTAGGCTTCGGGACTTCAAAATCTATGAACTCCTTCAACCCATTGTCATCTAACACCGCCTCCATCCTGTCTTTCCATGCAATATAATTTGAGCTGCCTTCAAGGGCATACTCCAATCACAATATGTTGAAAGACATTTCAACTTCGACACCAAGAAAACACTGCTGCAAACTCGAATTCCACCAGCTCAAAACTCAACCACCTAAAATTCGTGAGAACAAAGTATTTCTCGTACAAAGATTGACCATATGGGCATTTACTGGATATCTCACCTTCCAAAAGAAGGATGAATCCAGAGGCTACCTGGCCTGATTACAGAGTATGCCTGAAGAAATAAAATGTAATCACTTTCTGAATAATAGATCTAATGATCAACTTCCCTTTGATACCATGTAGAAATTTGAATAATATAACACTTATTCATAGAGATTATCCTGATTATACACTATTTTCGAAATGCATGCATAATACATAACCTCCTCTACCATTGATCATCAATTTGCAGAATTAAAAAAACAATCGCATGAGCACATTGAAACATCAATCACACATATCAAAACAGTATGTAATGGGGAAAGAATACAGCGGAAAACCCCCAACTATCTATATATTATAATGATAGAGAAAATGTAACAATACATAGTACAATACTCCTTACAAGTACTCAATACTATCTCCACATGCTACACACAAACTAGCTCAGATCTGAACAAGTCACGGGTTCAAATCTCCTCCACTGTTTGCCTTCCTCTACTGCGCAATCCATGTTGAGAATAGATCAGATCCGAGTTCGAATTCCCTTGGCTTGTACTATGCAATCCTCATTGGCAATCTCAATCAATGATTGTCCAAATCTCATGCACCGCTCTATAGTCACAATTGATAGTAGTCTCACCCCTTCACCCACCTCTAACACTTGTCTCCACTGAATTGTCCATGCACCGAGTTAACTAATGTATTCTTTAGTTGATTTATGAGTTAATAATTAGTGAATTAATTAATAATTAATTCACACCATCATCACTAGTGTATTTGTTATTAGACTAAATACAACTAGTTCAACAAGTTCAAACTGAAACAACTCCATCAACTCGTCAATCAACTCCACCAAACTCAATCACTTGAGTTCTAAACGAAGTCAATCATAGCATAGCTTCAGCTAACCCATAGGAAAGTGTAAATTTCCTTCTGGCAGTTTGCATGTGCCACATCTGTAGCTCGAATTGAAGTGCTGCAAGAGGATAAGATAATGTTTATAGTCCAAATATTATTAAGAGCTAATAATATTCGATTGTTCTATTTTTTGACTGGCAGTCTAAAAATAGACTCCGCCCACATGTCTAAAAATAGAGGTCCATATATTTTTACCAACATGACTAATCATCCATAAATAGCATCCTACAACTCATAGACCATGATCCATATGTCTAAAAATAGACTTTGCGCCAAAAATAGCCTATGGGCCCACTTAGTGAAGGCGACTTCTTTTCACTAAGCTCCATCATCTTGTTGCATTTTCGACAGATTCCCTTGGTTTTTTAAGTCTTGGTTTATTCCACGAGATCCCACATTCATGCTACGAATATGGCACAAGGGTGATTGGCTGAAAGAAATATTTAGTTCAACTCAATCTATGGTCAGGTGGTACATGGAAGTCCCTACCTTGGTTGAATTTTGCATAATTTAATAAGATTTAATTTTATATTCTACTCTATGAGAGTTTATACTTGTTATTATTTGGCTTTGATGGTTGTTTTGTCATGGTTAATATTTTGATTATATGCTGGTTATAAGCATGGTTCTATAGCATGTTCTAGCTATGGCTCTTTTTATGCTTTGATTAGTTGATGAACGCATGGGATAACAAATGTTGTTGTAGCTACTTGAGAGGGAATTAGGCCTTCTCGCTGATTCATAGCTAAAGAAAAGAGACTTACACTTAGATACAAATTCATGACTTTTAGCTTACATGTTTACAATGTGTTTGCCAAAATTCCTAGTTGTTCTGGTCCATCTAGGTTAGGTTTTTGACTGAATTTTGTATGTTTAGCCTTATCATTATGTCATTTATGCTTATGGAAAGTCTCAGGCAGTTCTGGGTAGTGGTCTAGATGCTGACTTGGAAACGTGGCTCAAATGTTAGGACCACACCCTCTAAACTAGGTGACTTGTGTCACAATCACATGGAGGCAGTGTTATGCATGTAGTTGGAGGCCTATAACCACACCCAGTCCTTCTCATGCATGTGCTTGGGGGTATAGGTTAGTGAAAAAGAGCCCTACCTTCGGGTTTGGTCACCTAGAATGGTCCTTTGGCCCTTGAGTGTCTTGTAGCCCTAAGGTATGATGTGAGTTGTTAGTTTGTGGTCAGTTTGTATGCCCCAATTCCTTAACTAGAGCTTGGAGGTTGGGTCATGGCATAATAACTCTTCATCTCATGCTTACCCTAGCAAGGCCTATGAAATTGGGTAAATGTGGGATGGGTAATTAAAAATTGGTATCAAAGCTTCTAGGTTCAAACTCTTGGACTGGATGGACTAGATGCATCTATTGCCATGGTTATGGTTTTCATGCATGAGATCATTGTATGTAATTAGTGTTGTCATGCATGATGTCGACATGTTAATATGAATATGTATATATATGTATCGTGCTCATTTGGGCTAATTTGTGCAAATGAGATAACATCCCCTAAACTTCACTAAGGTATGCTGATTACATTTATATTTGGTTATCTAACATGGTATGTTTGCAGGAAGAAGATCAAATATGACGAGTAGAATGATGGACTATAGTTCACGTGACTCTCCTTATAGATCAGATGAGCATCTAAGAGATGAGTACTCTCCTGACATAACATATAACTTGAGAAGTTTGAAGGCACAAATCAGAATTTGCAAGGCAGATAATGATAGGATCATTCAATCACAAGAAAAAATTTCCAAGGCACAAGAAAAGCAAGCAGAGGTCAATGCAGTGATCCTTAAGATTTTGTCTATAAGGTCACCTCCTCTCACATCTACCCACTTTCACCAGATTACCGAGGGTACCCATGAGATGAGGGGTTACTATGATATGAATAAACTTGCTAGATGACCTTAAGGAAAAGGAGTCGACACAACAAGACTTCACTGAATTCCCTCAGGTGCCACAACACCTCACCCAACCCCTCCAAGTGTCCAACCCCTGAGACAACTCACCTTTTCCCTAACTTACAGCCCCAGTTACTCCCTTTCCAAGGCCTCGACGTGACTATGGGTTCCCAGTCACTCCCATCGGCTTGTATCAATGCAACTGTAGCCTTTTCTGCCAGTCCTGTGCTAGCAACTGTGAGAATTAAGGTTAATTTCTAGGGCTGGAGCTAAGCCTTTGCCCAGAAATCCATGAAACTCTTAGAACTCATAAAATACATGAAGACAGTTCTTACAAACCAAAATTGGAACTAGGAATTATCTTGAACATCCCCAACCAGGACTGATATTTTGTCAAACGCTTGGTAGATATGCCACCTACAGGTCATGAAAGCAAATTTGAACATAAGGTAATGAAAAATTAACTGAGGATTAACAAGAAGGGTCTCTACCTTCTTACATTAGCTGTCATCATTAGGGGAATTTTGAGGTCTAAAATGGGCCTCCCAAGGAAATTATAAAGTAATAGTGGAAAAAATAAAATAATATTAGATTACATCATCAAATTTTAGAGGGAAAAAAGAAAAAACCATTTTTTCAACTCGTATTTTCAACTTATCTCCCTATGGGTTTACTTAAATTTTGAGCAGAAACACTCGTTGGGTGCAAAATTTGATTCCTCATCTAAGGATTACCCATGTTGATACTTTCAATGGACCCTACTACATGAAAAATGAGAAATACATGAAAAACGTAATTGCAATCACGTCTTTTCATGTATTTCTCAATTTTCATGTAGCAAGGTCCATCAAAAGTATGCAACATGGGTACTCCTTGGATGAGAAATTAAATTTTGCATCAAACGATTACCCTCGCTCCAAGTTTGAGCAAAAACTCAAGGAGATAAGTTGAGATATGAGTTGAAAAAGTTGTTTTATTATTTTTTAATCTTTTTACTTTTTTATGCCAAAAATGGTGAATCACCCACCATGGTTGACATCATCATCTTGAATCCTATTGGTTCTTATAAATTTTATTTTGGTTCTACATTTTTCTGAGGAGGCATATTTTAGACCTCAAAATTCCCCTAATGAACATCAATTAGGTCTTTTATTCATTATTTATTCAGTCACATGTAAAAACATGAATAAAGCCATGAGTGAGAAATGTCATAAAACCGTGCTTATAACCAACATACAAGCAGATAAATAACAATAAGAGAACAACCATTAAATCCACATAATAACTAGTACATTTCCTTACCAAAATCAATAGAAACTTAGCTTTTATTAAACATAGGTAATTACCAACTGGGTTCGAAACTTCCACATTCCACTTGACCATAGATTGGATGAACCAGATCTTTCTTTCAACTAATCACCCCATGCCATATTCCAAGCATGAATACGGAATATCATGGGATAAAACAATCCAAAGACAACTAAGGGAATCTAGATGCTAAACCACCTCCCTCTCCATACCATGATCACACCTAAACCGGTGTCGAGATCACAAAGCCAAACCGTTCTTGGGTGCCTAAGAATTTCTTCACCATCCTTGAGGAATTTTCTTGTCTCCAACCTCAGGCTTTACCATGTATCCCACCATTACTGATCAAGGGATTCCTAGGCCTTTAGGAATTTTTCTGGGACCACCTCACCCTAGATTCCAAAACGATTCGAAAATCCAAAGCTCAAGCCGAGAACAATCCCATCACACCATGGCTATCCAAAAATGGAAAGGCTAGGCTACAATCCACTGTGAAAACCCAACAAAATCCATGCCAATGATAGCCAAAGAACCATATACCAGCATTCACATACCATGCATGTCAAAACCAACTAGGAAATCACACATGCAATCTATTACCTATAAGTATCCCCACTGAAGTTGCTTGATGCTTGCCTTCCTTTGCTTTCCTTGTCCTTCTTTGCTTTTCCTTTCCTTTCCTTGTTTGCTTACCATCTTTCTCCTCTCGGTGCTCTTCTCCTCTTTGAAGTTAATTCCAAAAATGAACTGACAAAGGCCACCAATTGATGCTCTGAGGTATTTTTATTGATGAGGCCTCTATTTTCTTCAATTTTCCATTATTTTCCTTCATTTTCCTTCTCGCATGCAACTTGTGACCTTTCACCTTCATTTTCTTCTAATTTCCAATATTTTCATAAATAATGTGCAAAAGATACCTTTTTTCATTTCCAAATGCTTATCCATTTCCTTTACCAATTTCCCTTTAGCCATAAACACAACAAGTGATGCCCACTAGGATATTTTTCTCAACATTCATCTTGGAATAAGTGTCCCTTGCCCATGGTCTTATTTTGTCTTTATTAACTTTTATTACATGAACTCTTACCCTGAGTCTATTACAAATCCCCCCCCCCTTAGGGGAACACTGTCCTCGGTGTTAAACCACACCTAGACCCAACAAAACCATTGAAAAGGAAAAACGTACTGCTTATGGAGATTTATAATCCAGCTCGTTGCAATATTTACAATAACATCCTGCTCAAAAGAAAAACCATCATGTACAAACATGAAAATATGACAACCATACCACTTATTGGAACTTTATAACAAATACAAATACTCATTTGCCTTCACTGGAAAACAATGAAGGATACATATCCCACATCTGATCAACCATCTCCCATGTAGCTTTATCGGGCCTAAAGTTCTTCCACTACACTTTAACCTATTCAAGTTCTTTGTTCCGGAGCATGAGATGTTTCCGCTGAAATATGCATTAGGTTTTCGGTTGGAATTCTCCTTCTTGCTCCATCTATAATAAAAACCAATAAATAACATGATCAACATTCTTTACATATCTTTTAAGAAATGAAACATGAAAAAAATCATGGAATTTCATTGTCGGAGGCAGTGCAAGTATGTAGGTCACTGGTCCAATCCTCTCAAGGATATCAAAAGGCCCACAATGCCATGGTGCCAACTTGGTACATCATCTGATCCTCAAGGAGCTCTTCTTGTGCTTAATGCACAAATAAACATGCTCCAATGAAACTCCTTAAATTACTTGTGCTGGTTTGCATAAATTTTCTACCTTTCTTGTGATGCATTTAGATTCTTCTTTATAACTTTCATTTCCTATTCCATGTCTGGCAACATGTCTAGTCCAATAAGTACCCTATTCACTAGATCACTCCAGCTGATGGGAGTGTTACAACTCCACCCATACAGTGCCTCAAACAGACTCATCCTCAATGACTCCTAATAATCATTATTGTATGGAAACTCAACCAATGGAAGGTTCTCCTTCCATATCCTCTACTAATTGCATGATGCACATCCTCAACATGTCCTCTAATATCCTGCTGACCCTCTTTGTCTGTGTATGATAAGATGTGATGAAGGCCAACACTATCCCCAATCCTGTAAAAAATGCCTTCAAAAAATTGGAAGTGAACTTGGCATCCCTGTCTGACATAATCTTCTTAGGAACACCATGCAATCTCACGATCTCCCTGATGAAGACCTGTGCTACCTCACTAGCTGAATAATTAGTCTTCACTAGAACGAAGTGAGCTACTTGCTCAACCTGTCTACCAAAACCATGATAGAATCATGCTGCCTTGATTTCCTTAGAAGAAATATAATGAATCCCATCGAAATCACCTCCCATTTCCACTCTGGAATTAGAATCCGCTGAAGCAACCCACCTAGATGCTTACACTCTACCTTGACCTGCTGATAGTCCAAACATCTCGCCACGAACTCTGCCACTTCCTTATTCATATCTAGCCATTAGTAGAACTTTTTTATTACTATCAATGTCTTATAATATCTTGGGTGACCTGAATATGTTTTCACATGAAACTCCCTCAAGATAAGCTTCTTGAGTTTACTATCATTTGACACATAGATCCTGTCAATACATCTCACCAAGCCATCTGCTATAAGATGATAATCCACATCCTGATCATATGTACCCTACTATAACCTATGCATACGCTCCCTGTACCTATCATCTTGTTGTACCGCCTATAATATATGATCTTGTAAATTTGTCGCATATGAGTTCATCGCTGCAACATGGTTCAACTACACTTTCCTACTGAGAGAACCCACAACCCTATTCTCCTTACCCTTGATGTATCTATTGAAGACAAAATTACTAAGGGTATCTAACCATCTAGCTTTCCCAGTGTTCAAATTTGACTGGTCAAATAGATACGTTAGTGCATTGTGATTAGTCATCAACACAAACTTCTTGCCAAGAACATAATGTCTCCACATCTTCAATGCATGAATAATAGCTTCCAACTCAAGATCATGAGTCACATAGTTCTGCTCATGCTCATTCATTTTCCTGGACTCATAGCATACCACTTGTCCCTCATGCATAAGGACTCCACCAAGACGTCTCTTGCAAGCATCTGTACATACTACAAAATCTTTAGCTAGATCTGCAATCTTTAACATTGGGGCATTTGTCAACAACTGCTTCAACTACTTAAAACTAGTTGCACACTTCTCTTTCCATTCAAACTTCTTACCTTTCCTCTACAATGATGTAATATTATATGCAATGCGTGAGATGTTCCTAATGAACCTCCTGTAGTAGCCTACTAAGTCCATGAATGATCTGACTTCCTCCACATGTCTAGGAGCTTCTCACTCCATGATATATTTTATCTTATCCGGATCTACTACTATGCCATTCTTGGAAACAACATGTCCCAAGTAGTGTACTTCTATCTGAAATAAACTACACTTTCTAAGCTTAGCATATAATTGATGTTCTCTTAGCAATCTTTGCACTGCTACTAAATACTCGACATGCTCTTCCTCATTCTTGGAATATACCAAGATGTCATCCATGAATACAATAATAACCTTGTACATATAAGGACACAACACACTATTCATCAAACACATAAAAGTAGCTGGAGCATTAGCCAATCCAAATGGAACTACAACAAACTCATAATGCCCATACCTGGTCTTGAAGGCAGCCTTGTAGATGTCTTCTTCTTTGATGCGTACCTGATTTTATCATGATTGCAGATCTATCTTTGAGAACGTTGCTTCTCCCTTTAACTAATCAAAAAAGTCGGAAATCCTCGACAATGGGTGCCTGTTCTTGATCCTCATCTTGATCAACTATATGTAGTCAATGCACAACCTGAGAGTACCATCCTTCTTCTTCATGAACAATACTAGTGCACCCCAAGGCGATACACTTGGCCTAATATATCCCTTGTCAAGCATTTCCTTCAACTACAACTTCAACTCCACTAACTCTAGTGTTCTCATCCTATAAGGTGATTTTGATGCTGGTGCTACTCCTAGTACCAACTTAATAAAAATGTCTACTTCCCTATGTGGAGGAAACTCTGGAATCTATGTTGGAAACACATCCTTAAACTGTTGTAATACAAGGTACCTCTTGAATATATCTGCATCCTCAACATCATTACCCTTATCATTTGAAATATGAACTGCAAACATCACACACCCTTTTCTGCAACTGCGCTTAGCCTACATAACTGTGACCATCCTCACTGATGTAGGCCTCTTCTTTCCTTGCAAGATTCTCTTCTCTCCATTATTATACAAGCACTCAATAGCCTTTTCATAGAAATCTACTTTTGTCCTGTGAAGATACAACCAATCCATACCCAAAATCATACTATACAATCCCAATGGCAGTACATTCAAATGTGTTGCTGTAGGCATACCATTCAACTCAAATTCACAAGCTCTTACCCAATGATGAACTATCATCTTCATACTTGTAGCCAACTGCACCAACCAAGACTCTGCAAGCACTTCTTTTCTCAAGCCACACTTATCCACTAGTTTGGTATTAACATAACCATAATTAGATTCAGGATCAATCAAAATATAAATAACTTGATCACAAAGCTTACCATCCATCTCAATGATAGGTGCCTAGTGATCCGCCTGCTTGTTGTCCACAACCGCATAAATTTGAGGTGATCAACATGCCCAACTGTCTATGCCTCCTGAGCATTATATATCTGAGGCATACCTCCTTGGTACAATGGACAATCCTTCTTACAATGATATTTTCCACATATCCAAGACTATAACGGTGCTCTACAATCACCTCTAGTCTAATGCTCTCCAGGATGCGACACATGTCCCTTATCAAATGCATCGAACTTCTTGTAAGGAGAAACATTTTATTTCTTACCTACATATTGAGGTATTCCCCTCTTCGGTGGCCATTTTCCTTTAACTTTATCATTTCCTTTCAAGTCACATTTAAGCTCAACTTTTCACTTTGATTGCTCATAACAATGCTTCAATTTACGAATGGCTTCCTCTAACAATCTAGGCCCATAAAACTCAATATGGTCTCTACATGTTGTTGGAAATCCACTAATGAACCTATGGATCTTATCCTTCTCCTCCTTGAGATATGGCACATACCTCAATAGTTGCAAGAATCTGCTAGTGTACTCATCATCTGTAATAGAACCCATCTGTAGCTCATAAAACTCCTTAGCTCTACCATCATAGTACCTCCATTATAGGTACTTCTTCTTGAAGAGCCTCTCAAACTCATCCCAAATCAATTCTTCTTCCTGAATGCGCTTGAAATTCTTCACATACTCCCACCAGATATCTGGCTTCCCTTTAAGACTAAAAGTGGCTATCTTGGCTTTCATGTTCTTTGAGTAGCTATGTAATCTAAAGAATTTCTTCATTCCAAGAAACCATGCCTTTGCATCTTCTGGCTTCTTCATCTCCCCATCAAATGTAGGAGGATTCACCTTCTTTAATTCCTCAGGAAAATACCCCCTCCTCCTATAAGGATGATGACGGTGATGACTGTGATGATGCCTCCTGGATGAGGAACTAGAATGATGCCCATACATACCAGTCCTCTTGTCAGGTGTATCTAGTGATCTTCCACCTCTAATTATGTCCCCTCTATCCAACCTATATTTGTACTGAGACCTACTACCATAGTCTCCATTAGTTTTCTCTTCCTCCTCTCGACGGATCCTCAATCGTCCTTGTATTTGTAACTCTGAAAAGCTTTGAAGGATTGTTGCATTAACCTCTACCTGCTTCTCCTGATCCATTACAAGTCTTTCTTGAGGCTCAACCAACCTGTCATTGTCTACTTTGCAACTTCTGATCTCTTCCCTCAAGCTCCTTAATGTATCTTCTCTACTAGGAGAATAATCTTTTCCTTGCTGCCCAACTGATCTATAGGGAGAGTCACGAGAACTATAGTCTACCATTTTGCTTTTCATCTTGAATTTTCTTCTTCCTGCAAGTGTACCATGTTAGATAAACCAAATAGATACCAAAACCAAATCCATACCTTAGTGATTTTTAGGGGAGGTTTATCTCATCTGCATTATCAATCCAAATTAGCATGTAAATGTATTACCATAAACATATCCACGTAATAACATAACATCACAACAACATCATGCATGATCATACCAACTATATACCTTTATCCCATGCATGAAAACCATAACCTTGACAACATCAAACTTATCAAAAGAGAGAAAAACCATGCTCTAATACCACACTATGGTATCATATATGACCCAAAGAGAGCGAAACCCACTCTGATACCACCTTGTAACATCGCCTCCTGTCAAATCTACCCACTTTCACTGCCTTACCCGTGGTAAACATAAGATGAGGGGTTACTATGATATGAATCAACTTGTAGGATGACCTTAAGGAAATGGAATCAACACAAAAAGACTTTAGTGACTTCCCTCAGGTGCCACAAGACCTCTAGGAGTAACCCAACCCTTATAGGTATCCAACCTCTGAGACAACTCACCTTTTCCTTGACCTAGAGCCTTAGTCACTCCCTAGCCAAGGCCTCCATGTGACTATGGGTTCCAGTCACTCCCATAGGCCTACATCAGTGAACTATAGCCTTTTTGTTCGAGTGTTGTGCCAGCAACTGCATGAATTAAGGCCACTTTCTAGGGTTGGGGCCAAGCCTCTCCCTAGAAATCCATGAAACTTCCAGAACTCATAAAAGACATGAATATAGTGCTTATAAACCAAAACTAGAACCAGGACTTGACCTAACCATCCCCAACCATGATTGACATATTGTCAAATGCTTAGTAGATCTATCACCTACAGGTCATGAATTGAAAGTCTGAACATAAGGGACCGAAAAATTAACTGAGGATTAACAAGAAGGGTCTTTACCTTCTCACATTAGCTATCATAAAATCAATTAGGTCTTGCATTCATTATTTATTTAGTTGCAAGTAAAAACATGAATAGAGCCATGACTGAGAACTACCATAAAACCATGCTTATAACCAACTTACAACCAGATAAATAACCCTAAGAGAACAACCATTAAATCCACATAATAACTAGTACATTTCCTTACCAAAATCAAGAGAAACTTAGCTTTAGTAAACATAGGCAATTGCCAACTGGGTTCGAGACTTCCACGTTCCACCCGACCTGTTGTAGTGGCTGCAACACATTCCAAAATTTTGGCTTGCACTCAAATTTCAGAGCCTTCCTTGTTTTTTCCTTTGATGGTTGCAAACACTCGAGCTCATTCCTTGAGCTCCTTCAAAGCCTTTTCACCCTTTTTCTTGCTTAATCAACTACTGTTTTTTGGCATGTTGATTGCTTTGTCATGCTTGTGATCTTCTTTTGGCAATTTCTAAGGTTTGTCTTTGTGTATTTGGGTTTTCATATCTATGTGAAAACCCATTGCACTCACACATAAAGTTGCAAGCACTGTTGCACAAGTGTCATCATGGGTGTCCAAAGGTCTATCCCAAGTGTCACACTTGTCACTTTTAGCACTAGACAGTCCCACAGAGGGTCATTCTTTGCTATGTTTTCACGGGGGTTATTGTTGTCATGTTGTCGAAGTATGCTAAGTGGGTGATCACAATGTTGAGTCCTCACAAGTTCACTTGTCTCTCATACTTAACCATTTTCCTAAAAATATCTCGACGAAAAACTTCACTTCACCAGACCCCGACTAAGCTGCACTACATAGTTTCAACTCTCAAGTGGCACTGCACAATCCTAGAGGTGAGAAACCTATCTTCCTTCCCAGAACTGCGCAAAAATTGCCTCATTTCCTATATGAACTGCACACTCCACAAGAACATCCATCAAGCCTCCATCTTTCTTTCTGGAACCCTGCATTGCACAGAGACCTGAACCTACATTACTCCTAGAAATTGTGCAGAGAAGTCCTCCCAGTGACTTCCCTCAGTCAGGTCTCACTTCTCTAAAAAACTATGTAGAATTGTCCTTAGGTCCCTCTACTGTCCTGTCTTGTCTTCCCTATGAAAATGACATAGAGGTGTCCCTCAGGTTCCCACCTTGCAGCTGCCACTAGTGTCCTGAACTATGCAATTCTGCCTCTCAGTGGCCTCTGTGCATTTTTCCCTGATAGTGAAGTCTATGCCTTGGAGTTCCTTGTCCAAGCCTAAGCTATGCTTTGCGTAGTCTCAGTGACCAGTCCTCCCTCCCTGTCACTTGGAACTGCACAATGCACAACTACTGGTGCTCTCCCAACCTATCATCTGTCTCGGGCTTGGAACATGGAAAACAATACATCATGCTAGACTAGGAGGTTTTGAATTTGATGTTGTTCCATCATGAGTGAATTGTAGGAACATATACACTGATAGATCATTGCGAGATGACGAACTGTATCAAGGAGTGCACATGCTATAAGACTTACTTACAACTGGACAGATGAAAGAAGAAGCAAGAGAAAGGAACACATGCATGAAACCATCTTCCAAGACCAAGACCATCGAAGACCCTGCAACATTAAGCCATGCAGAGGAGAAGATAAAGCACACCTAAGAGTACATCCACCACTTAGCAGCACAACATCTTGACATGGACACCACAACCAACCAATACATGTCAGTAGTGTTGTGTCAAGTTGTGTCATGAGTTGTCAAGGTCACATCACTACGATGGGCCATATCTATTGTAACTAAATGTAATGTAAAGTGAAATTCCAATGGATGCATACAAGAAGTTGAAGAGTCAGGTCAGTTGAAAAGTCATAGGAAGTTGAATAGTCATGAGGGTAGCCCAAGATTCACAAGGGTCAAGCATCACCCTTCGCTATATATACCCCTCCCATTGTATGAGAAAGGACTTTTCACCTTGGCTCCTCCCACATGGTCTTGAGAGTAGACAGTCAATTCTTTGAGGAGTGAGTTGTGGATCCAATGTCCCACTATTGGGAATAGTGATGTATGGTGTACAAACGTGTCTTGGGAATTTTTCTTAATTCATAAGCCTATTAAGGCCAGCATGTTTTCATGCATGTTTTTTAGATTTTTGTAAGACTATTCTTTTGGTATTTGTAATGCATGTTCGTTTCACCTATACTAAGATTATTGAACTAATTCAGTTGTTTTAGTACTTACATTGTTGGGAACGTGTTGTATTGGTTATCACCACTTTCTCATCCCCGTGGACTACTCCGCGGGATACTCTACAGAACATCTTTGTTTTCTGGTTATAACGACGTCACATCCATGTTGACTACTCTGATGGGTGGAGTACATGTTGTCACCGTCACTTCAATTTTAATGATTGCCGCATCCGCTGTGGACTATTTCGCTGGGTGCTGGACATACTTTTAGGATTCGCGTGTGTCTCTTCATGGGTGGTACTATTACTTCTCACTTAGAGGCTCACTTTACTCTCCCCCTTTGTAGTAAGAGAATTGAGACACGAGTTACATTACGCAGTCACCAGGCACACTCAGCTCACTTTTCGAAGACACCAGAATAACGCTCTCATGTGTTGAACAACAAGAGTTAAGGTAAATCTATAAGTAAATGGAAATCGGGCCATCGTACCGGATGAGACTCCTACACCAAACAATGTGAGGTCTAGTTGGGACTTCATACTGGGGAGATCCCTTGAATGTTGGCAGGTCCAACACCGTCAACATTTCTAGTGCTAGAAGGAGGGCTGCAAGCAGTTTATCATTGATTGTCCCACCGACCCCACTCATCAATAATTTGGTCAAGGTAGTAACACTCACTCCCTCTCCCCTATGTGTAACTCTGAAGTTGATCATTTCTCACCTCCCATACTTGAACATAAAATTTTGTATCAACATATCCACACTATTCATCCAATCATCCATCAATTTGCTAAATTTGTTGGACTGATTCCAAGAGTGTACGCTCTTCCATATTCCTAGAGGAAGCAAAAGAATACTCCCACATGAATGGTAGTCTCATCGGTGGAAGAAGCAATCTTTGCCACTCTTGAAGAGCTAGCAAAAGCTATGGAAAAAGAAGAGGAACCTCCAAGCTTTTGAAAGGAATAAGACGACAACCTCTTACTCTTGGGCTCAAGTTCTAGTGCAGGGGGTAGAGGGGAAGGCAACGGAGCAGGAAAAGGTGAAGATGAAGATGAACCAATAGATTCAGAGGAAGAAGAAGAGGACAAAATGGCAAAGAAGAATATGGAATGGATGAATTAGGGCCCATTGGCACTCCCAGGTGTCCTGCACAAGATGGCAAGGCACGCAAAGAAGCTTTTAACGAAGTATGACCTTGACAAGACAGTGAGGGAAGAAGACCACTTATACACATTCAACCTACATTTGCAGACACTCGAGGTACATTATGATGGCGTTGCATGCAGACTATTTCCATCTACCTTGGATGACAGAGAAGTTGTATAGTACCACAACCTCCCACCAAATTCCATCCAGAACTGGGGGGTGTTAAAAAGGATCTTTCTTGAAATGTTTGTTGAAGACAAGACCCCCACCATGTTGCTAAGGGAGCTGGGTAGTCTCAAGATGGAGCAAAAATAGAAGGTCAAAGATTTCAATAAGAGGTTTAACCAAATTCTAAACAAGTTCTCAGTAGAGACTAAACCTCATGACTCCATCACCATCGACTACTACACATTTTCCCTACCGACTAGTATTTCATAGTTCGTCAAGCAAGTTGCGAGACCAAACCTGACAGAAAATTGTGAAGAGGCTATTGCCATGGAGAAAGACATGTGTGCTATTGGAGTCATTGAAGATGATGAATCCACTAAGAACTTCAAGGACACAGGCAAGAGGTATCAGGCCTATATGAGTAAGGCTAAGAAAAAGGAAGCGAGTGACATTGAAAACCTTACTTTTCTCCTCAAGTCCTTGACTACCAAAGTTGTTGAACTCAAAACACAGATGAGAGAGACAACCATGAGTAGAAGGCCTTCTAGGTACCCATTGAAGAAGAATGTGGTTTCAGGCAGAAACAATAGATAGCCAACCAAATCTGTGCAGAGCTCCAACTTGGTGTTGAACCTTGACAAGCTCGTGATAGACTCGTACTTCTCATTCCATCGTGAACAACACTTAGAAAGAACATGCCCAGAGTGGAACCATATGATCAGAAGCATGGCCACATGGTTGTATGACAACTTCGTGGCTAATGATCAGGCTGAGCCCAACGATGAAGATAAAGAAGATGTTGCATTTGATGAAGCCCCAAGTACTAGGCATGCTGTAAACATTTATCAGTGTTTGTGCACAACCCATAAGACCATGATTGAGAAGGATCCTCTGAGTGAAAGTCCAACCCCAAAGGAAAATAATTGGTATAACTTGAGAATTCAAGGGATGCCCACTATGTTTGAGATACCGAGAAATAAAATACAAAAAGGCATGCTAAGGATAACAAATCGACCAATCAAATCAACACAAAAAACTTAGAAAAAGTCCAAGAAGAAAACTATAGAAAAGAGTACGTCCATGAGGAGAAAAGACAATAGAAGCCCATCGGACACCAAAAACACAAGTCTACCCCCAGACACCTCAGTGAGTCTCCCTGCTTTGGATTACAACATTGTAGAGGATATGAAGAAAACTCATGCAAACATATCTCTGTATGAGGTAAAAAAAATCATGAGTCAGGGGGACATTCTTCTGCGTGCACTTGGGAAAACCTCTATAGGTGATGCTACCTCTTCTAGCAAGGGATCAAGTAAGTTTCCTAACACGCTTGTATCTGTGCTCAATGGCTTCGTATGGAGGAGACGAACTTACTTTGCCCACATTTCCTCTAATCATTTGAAATCTTCAATTTCAATCTCCAGAACTATTTGGTTGATTCTGTTGCATTAGTCAATGTCATCCCACTCTCCATTGCTAAGAAGATCAATTCCCAATGGAGCAAGACAACTGTGCAGACCATCCAACTTGATAGAACATGTGTGCCAAAAATTGGTGAACTCCGAGATGTGATCATCTGGTTATTGTCTGATGGACGAGTTCATCAATACATCAATATTGTGATTGTGGACATCTCAGAACCATACAACGTGTTTCTCAACATAGATTGGTCAAGAAAGCTACAAGGATACTTTGCTACTGACTGGTCACACCTATGACTTCCATACAAGGGGAGAAACAACCAGATCCAGGTGTTGTCATAGAGATACATGAAGCACAATGTGACTCCATTGAATGGATAAAACAAACAATTGGCTTTCAAAGAACTTATGTTCATAAATTTCTTTATGGAAACATAGTTGGGGTGCTATCTTGTAGAGCCATCCCCTACCCCACCAGACACACAATTGGGTCTCCTTCCATGCCAACTAGTGAATATGAAACTTGTATAATACTTTGTAACAATAGTAGTAGTGGTGATAGTAGTACTAGTGAAACACGAGGTCCTTATATAGATGACATGTGGACCATGTACTTTGATGGATCCAAGATGTAGGAGGGGTCTGGAGCCAGTTGTGTCTTAATAGATACACTATAGAGGAAACACTTAATATCTAGTGGCTTAGAGTTAAGTGCACGAACAACACCGCCGAGTATGAAGCACTTGGTAGGTGACTTAGGGATCATGGTGCATCAGGTACATAACACTATACAATATGTGTCATCCCATCCTAAGAGTTATACACAAGAGGTATGGCGACTCATTTCTCAATTCAAAGCTTTCAATATTATTTATGTGCCAAGAGTGCGTAATGTAGCTGCAGATGCCTTGGAGAATGCAGCTACTAGAATGTCACCATTAAGGGATAGCTTTTTTGTTGAAATTTTGTATAAACCATCTACCCCGGACAACATCACTAGTTTACACATTTTTGATGACGATCAATAGATATTGCATTTTATGGCCAATGTTGACATCTTCAAGGATACAACAATAGACAAGGACGAGCATGAGTAGTCTCTGCAGGACGGAACTAATGTTAATCTAGGAATAGACAAGGATCTAAAGTTCGTAAATCTCAGTATGTGTTATACATCACAAGAGTGGAAAGATTTCATCCACCTTTTCAAATAGTACCGTGATGTGATCACATGGATGTATGATGACTTGAAGACATATGACATCTGAATAATCCAGCATGTCATTCCAGTCAAGGAAGGGGCCAAGCCTTTTCAGTAGAAGCTAAGAAAATTTCATCCTTCGCTTGAGCCCCTCATACAGAAAGAACTGATTAAGTGCTGGAAGCTCAGATCATTTACAAAGTTCAGAATTCCACGCTAGTTTCCAATCTAGTCCATGTTAAAAAGAAGTCCCGGGGGATCCACTTGTGCATAGATTTCCGTAATCTCAACCATGCATTGGACAAGGATAACTACCTAGTGCCATCCATGGAGCATATACTACAGACAATATCTGGAGCAGAGATGTTTTCTTTGCTTGAAAACTTTTTAGGATACAACCAGGTTCTGGTAGTAGAGCCTAAGAGACTTAAAACAACATTCTGTACCAAGTGGGGTACATTCGCTTATCGAAGAATGCCATTTAAGCTCTGAACGCAGGCACAACATTTCAATGCATAATGGACATTGCACTCCATGGGCTCATTGTACAGAGCGTAGTGGTCTACCTCGATGATGTGATAGTATTTTCTAGACATCGGTCAAACCACCTACGCGTCCAAGAAGAGTGTTTTCACAGTGTTCAAGGGTAACCTTCTTGGAAACATCATTTATAAAAGCGCGATCAAGGTAGATCCGGATAGAGTTCAGACCATCACATAGATTCATTACCTCGTGAACAAGAAAGCTATGCAGTCTTTCTTGGGGAAGATCAACTTACTCAAAAATTTCATCTCTGACTATGCACAGATTGTCAAACTTATCCAAAAGATGATGAAGAAGGACATAGTCTGCAGCTGGGGAAAGAAGGAAAAAAAGCATTCATGCGTATCAAGAAAGCTATAGTAGAAACACCCACACTGTACAACCCACACTTAAGAAAATATTTCTTGCTCTATACTTTTGCTTCCGACACTTCACTTGCTACTGTGCACACTTAGAAGGATGAGTTGAACAACGGATTACCCATCTCCTTCGTGAGTGCGAGCCTGCAAGGACCAAAATTCAACTATCTCATTGTGGACAAATAAGCATACGTAGTGCACAAGGTGGTGAAGCATTTCAAACCCTACCTCCTAAAGAACCATTGCATTATCTTTGTGCTGCACCCATCAGTCAGAGCACTTCTTGTTCAACAAGAGATGGGTGGAAGGAGGGCGAATTGGATGACAGGACTACAAGAGTACAATATTAACATCAAGCCAGTGCACAACATCAAGGGTCACAACCTTTGAATACTAGCATTGGAAGAAGTGCATGTGCAAGAAGAAGAAAAAGAGCTCGCAGGTTGTGAACAAGAAATATAGATGTATAATGTTGAGCGAACCCCTCCCACTTCACACATAACCTCTTGGTACACAAACGTGTGTCAATAACTAGAGCATGGCGTAATGCCCTCTCATTTTTCTATGCGATAGAAGAGGGAACTCTGACTCAAGGCTCTATCTTATCAGTTGGTGCATGGAGTGCTTATAGAAAGCACCACAATGGTATACTGCTCAGGTGCCTAGAGGCACAAGATTCAGAAAGTGTGTTACGTGATCTTCGTGATGGACCAACCTGGAGACACTTCATGGGTAACACAGTAATGAACAAGTTCATGCAAGCCAATCGATACTGGCCTACATTATTCAAGGATGCAGATGACTATGATCACAAGTGTCCAGTATGCAAAAGATGCGCCGACATAAACCGAAGGTCATCAGCCCCACTGTAGCATGTTGCACTGGAAGAACTGTTCCAATAGTGGGGCTTGGATATCATTAGTAATATTTTGCTACCTTCATCAAAGCAACACCACTATATTCTGAATGCTTCAGATTACTTCACATGGTGGACATAAGTAGTTCTGCTTAAACAAGTGAATGACAAGGAAGTCATCAACTTCCTACAACAAAACATCATCTCCAGGTTTGCCCTTCCTACATCACTTGTTTTTGACAATGAAACATACTTTTCTTCATTAAAGCTTTATGACTTTGCATTTAAAAATGGTATTGTGTTGGAAAATTCTGCTAATTAATACCCACAGGGAAATGGTATTGCTAAGTCTACAAACAAGAACGTCATCTGCATCATCAAAAAGACCATTTATGGACAATGAAGTTGACACTCCACTATGGTGAATGCTCTATGGGCTGACTGAGTCACACCTAAGCCTTCTCTAAATACCTCCCCTTACTTCTTGGTATACACAAAAGAAGCCATCCTCCCACCAAACATCTACTTGCCTACTCTCTAGTTGTCCCAAGAATCCCAAGGAAAGCCATGTTTGTTAGTTCAAAATAGGATGGACACACTACACAAGCTACATGAATAAAGGATGAAAGCAAAAGAAAACTTCACACTCCACCAGGACCATATCAAGAGATGGTTTGACAAAAAGTGTTCAGGGAGTACTAGCTTAAGTGCGGGTGTATTAGTATTAAAGTGTGACAAACCCCATGAGGACAAAGGCAAGCATGCGAAGCTTCAATCCCTGTGGATTGGTACATTTACAGTCCACGAGAAGCTTGGCCAACACACATATCATTTTCAATCTCTTGATAGGAAGATTGACGCTCTCCCTGTCAATGGCCAAGACTTAAAATATTACTTTTAATGATCTCGGGGCTTGCTCCGCGCTATGTACATAGTATTTTCATTGCCTTCTCTATTGTTTTTGTTTGCTGTTTTGTTTTCCTTATTGTTATGATATTTTTCTTTTCTAAATAATTTTTGTGCCACACTGCATTCTAGCTTTTGAATATGTATGCGGGTGAAGTTCAAAGAGTCTTGTGACACTGCAGCATTTGGCCAGTCTTGTGTATGTCTTCTTTGTGTTTGGTTGTAACTTTTGGCCGATGAAGTCTTCATGAGAAATACGATCTATCTGTAAAGAGAGTTTTAATCAAACCATGAATTAGTTTGTAGTCTCAGAAACCTCATGGTTGTACTCAGTCTTTTGCTTTGGTGTGTTCAAGCTTATCCAACTAATAGAAATAGAGAAGGGTAAAATCTAAATGAGAGAACTTGAATCATAGGTCTTTACATGTTTCTCTGTTGGGAAAAATACTGGAGGGGGTGAATCAATATTTAAACTTTCACATTAATAATTTTTCTCTTTCAAACTGTATACGCTATTTTACAAAAACCAAATAGCGTATGTCCGCGACTATAAGGAATGAAACCAACATATAGATAATAAACTTGTAAAATAGCTAATTCATTGTTTGTTGAGCTTAAATCAGAGTGTGATGCATTTACTAAGTAGTAAACAGATGCAGTAAGAACATAATAAATCAATACACATAAGAAGCACAAATGAACACCAAGATTTTTTAGGTGGAAACCCAATGTGGGAAAAAACCACCATTACTGTCGTCTCAGTCTTCAATCTTCTTATTATAAATTTTTTTTACAAATTTTGTAATGGTATAGAGTTTTTCCAGTATGCAAAAATCTACCTGCTGAAGGCTACAACCTTCACTCATTTTCTAACTTCTACTGGAAGGGATATCCAACCCCCTAGCTCTTGTACTAGCTGATATGTTTACCAGTACGTAGGCGTTGACCTACAGAAGGCTACCACCTTCACAGTTTCTCCAGGGATCACGTTTCATAAATTTTCAAACTGGATACTCCTGGTACACATCAACACAATATGTAGGTAATGTTTCATAAAAATTTCATACTGGACCCATCAGTAACATTGAAGCTCAAAATCAATCACCACCACAATACAACCATCAAATACAATTGCATCAACCAATCACTGAAACCCATCAACTTTGAAGCAAAGCATAATCAATCAATTTGAACAACCATATCATTATCACCAAAACAAAGAACTGAACCCAGAACACAGAGACATTTTTAATATCTACTGTCATATTACAGAGTTCTAAATAGATAGCAACAAAGATCACCCTTCTTACTCAATCAATAATTCAACGAGACTCATTCTCCTTATATAATCAATTTTACTTTAGATCTAATGAATACATCATTAACAAACAACAGTAAAACAACAACATTGATCAGATAGATCAATCATTTCTGAACAACAAGCCCTTCCTCTGCATATGCTACTTGGAAGTGTCGACTCTGCGTATATACATGCCTTCTTCGAGGCGAACCTGCGTATAGATATGCAAATAATGACTTATAGCTTCGCAAATTTTCAAGACCTTACATACACCCAAATCATAGAATTTAAAGGATAAAACATGCGTTAGCATTTAGATCTAGCCTATCCATTATTAGATCATACAATGATAAGTCATGTCAGGTCTCATGATCCTGATCCAAAACTGTATCCAAGGGTGCACAAGATGTTTTAGATCTATATTGTAACTATAACCCTTACAACACAAAATATACTTTAGATAGAAGTATTCATGAAAAACCATTTCACTTGCACACTTATCCCTTTGATCTTCTCCTCCTTATATACTTAGAGCCTTGTTAATACTGTGCACCAAAACAATACTTAGAACCTATGGTATTCTTAGACGGGATCAGGTAACCGTTATTCTAATCAATATTGTGGGCTAATACCATGGTTTGGACCCTTGGTATTCTTTAACCTTGATTTGCCATCCCATATGCGGTTTTCCTTATATGAAACTGCGTGGATATGTATACATGCCTTTTATTCTGTGTACCCACGTGTATACGCAACTTGGACTAGGTTAAACAACCTATACACATTAGGGGATTTTTGAGGTCTAAAATGAGCCTCCTAAGAAAAATGTACAACCAAAATAAACTTTATAAGAAACAATAGGATTCAAGATGATAATGTCAACCATGAGGGATGATTCACCATTTTTGGAATAAAAAAGTAAAAATATTAAAAAATAATAAATAATAAAACTACTTTTTCAACTTGTATTTTAAACTTATCTCCCTAAGGTTTTACTCAAATTTTGAGCGAGAGTACTCGTTGGATGAAAAAATTATTTTCCCATCCAAGGAGTACCCATGTTGCCTGCTTTTGATGGATCCTGCTACACGAAAAATGAGAAATACATGAAAAAACGTGATTGCAATAACATTTTTTCATGTATTTCTCATTTTTCGTGTAGCAGGGTCCATCGAAAGTATGAAACATGTGTACTCCTTAGATGAGGAATCAAATTATGCATCCAGCGAGTGTTGTCGCTTGAAATGTGAGTAAACCAATAGGGAGATAAATTGAAAATACAAGTTGAAAAAATAGTTTTTTTCTTTTTTCCCTCTAAACTTTGATGATGTAATCAAATATTATTTTATTATTTCCGCTATTATTTTATAATTTCCTTAGGAGGCCCATTTTAGACCTCAAAACTCCCCTAATGAACTTAAAGCATCATCTTTCCTCGATTTCTTGATTCTGATCTGCAAACATTTGTCCCATCATCCCGTTCTTTTGTGGCATTACCTTGTTACCTCTGAATAGACCCATTACAATGTGAGTTTCCATCATACATCACTTTATCATTTCCGAACTAACCTGTATGTGGGTTGCCATCAAGGACAAGACATGTACTAATGCCAACAATCTCCCCCTTTGGACTTGATGGCAACCATATTAGTGTTTATCACTTCAAGTTATAGAACCTGTTAGATATATCAAAAAACACCAAGATACTCTCCCCCTTCGACATCAAGGGAAAAGGGTGGACCGAGATATTCTCCCCCTTAGCACATGCTGAGATGCACTATACTGTCCATGCTCCCCGTGAGCAGATGCAGTGTCTGCAGAAATATTTTTTTATTGTTTTTAAAAGAATAACAAGACTCTATAACTCAACTATGTGAGTATGACCTTCCTATCACCAATGAATCATACATCATCCTTCCCATGTATAGTGGGGGTACAAATTACATCATGTGTCCAAAAGAACTCATCCGTAATAGACTATGACAGAAAGAGGCATATATTACACCATAGGTCTTTACATGACCTTTTCATCAAATGACATTAATAACCGAGACAATAGCTAAATTCAACAACCATGATGCCAACAATGCATAATATTTTGAAATCCAATGCTCCACTTGAACCTGTGCTACCTGTGCATTGTCAACAATTCATTTATCAAGGCATCTTCATCAATCAAATAAATATAAATGAGAAAAGCATATCAACAGACTATATCCATCAAAATCAAATTGAACAAGCATGTCATAAACTGATTTGTTTGACCCACTATTTTTCTATCAGAAAACTACATATGCTACTGCCGGCACAGAAACTCACGTATATACGTGACTCTACTTCATGAAATCTGCGTATAGAAAACAATCCTCTAAATCTGAACAAACTGGTTTTAACAACAAGATGAGCTAGAAACAACTCCCAAATTTTGTTTGAGATATTCAAATGCTTCTCTGGGAAGAGGTTTGGTAAATATATCAGTAACCTGATCTTTGGAGGGAACATACTCTAATTTAACCTTCTGTTTAAGAACTTATTCTTGTAGAAAGTGGTACTTAATGGGTATGTGCTTCAGCTTGGAGTGCATATCAAGATTTTTCGAGATACTAATTGCACTTGTATTGTCACATCGAATGGAGATAGGTGGAGAACATGTAATTTGAATATCTTGTAATGTTTGCATCATCCAGAGAAGTTGTGTGCAACAAGATGCAACAACCAAATATTCTGCTTCCGCTGTAGATAAGGAAATCAAACTTTGTTTCTTGCCGAACCGAGATGCTAATCGTGATCCCATATAAAATGCACCTCCACTAGTGCTTTTTTAGTCATCAACATTTCCAACCTAATCCGCATCAATATATGCATGAAGGGTGAGATCTGTATCTTTAGGATACCATAGACCAAAGTCTTGAGTTCCTTGTAGATATTTGAATATTCTCTTTACTGCCTGAAGATGTGATTCCTTTGGATTGTCTTGGAATCTTCCAACAATTCCTACCACATGCATGATATCTGGTCTGGTACCTATTATATAAAGTAGACTTCCAATCATAATTTTGTACTCTAGTTGATTCACTATAGGAGATTCATCATCAGAACTGAGATTACATCCTATTACCATTGGAGTACATTCTGGTTTGGAATCTTCCATTCCGTACTTCTTCAGAATTTGCTTGCGATATTTAGTTTGTGAGAGAAAGATGCCATATTTTGTTTGTTACACTTGGAGACCAAGAAAATAGGTTAGTTCTCCAAGAAAATACATTTCAAATTCTTGCTGCATAACAGAAGCAAAGTTTTGACTCATAGATTCTTCATTACTGCCAAAGATGATATCATCAACATAAACAACAATAATTAACAGTTTATCATTCTCAATTTTTGTATATAAGTAGTTGTCTGCGGATCCTTTTGTGAAGCCTTGCTGTTGAAGATATTTGTCAAGACGATAATACCATGCACTCATAGCTTGTTTCAGTCCATATAAAGCCTTTTTGAGTTTGCATACAAGCTTTGCATCATTTTCCAAAATGAATCCTTCTAGTTGTTCAACGTATACTTATTCTTCTAGATCTCCATTAAGAAATGCAGATTTTACATCCATTTGATAAACTTTGAATTTTGAAAAACCTGAAAGAGAAAGAAACATTCTTATGGCTTCAAGTGTAGCTACAAGTGAAAATGTTTCTTCAAAGTCTATACTTTCTTGTTGTGCATACCCTTTACAAACAAGCCTTGCTTTATTCCTAATTACCTCTCCATTTTCATTCAAGTTATTATTGAATATACATTTTGTCCCTATAACATTTTTATCATGAGGTCTAGGAACTAATTCCTAAGTATCATTCTTTTCAATTTGGTCAAGTTCTTCATCCATGGCCTTAATCCAACATTCATATTTGCTAGCTTCATTTACATCTTGTGGTCCTATGGAGGATAATAAGTCTAGATAACTAGAATATCCTACAAGAGTTCTTCTTGTTTTTACTCCAGACCCTTTTTCTCATAGAATTTGAGATTCTGAATGATTCTTTTGAACATACCTGGATGGAGCCTTTTCCTTGTCAAATGTATATTTTTTTGATGTTTCATTGGTTTCTTCCTCTATATCATTTCAATTTGATATGGGAAAGCATTCACCATCTTCATTATTATCATCTTCTTTTGTTGATGTCATCTGTTTCAGATTTCTGCATGCTTCATCGATTACAACATCAATGCATTCAACAATTTTTTGAAGTTTCTTATTATAACACTTGTATCCTTACTTCTAGATGAATAACCAATAAATATTCCTTCATCCACTCTAGGTTCAAACTTACCAAGTTTTTCGTTAGTCTTTTTGATCAAACATTTGCTTCCAAAAACTCTAAAGTGTTTTACAGTGGGAAGCTTACCATACCAAAGTTCATATGGAGTTTTATCAATATTTACATGTACATGAGCTTTATTGAGAATATTTATTGCAGTATGTGCAGCTTCACCCCAGAAAGTATAAGAAGTTCCAGACTCATCAAGCATAGCTCGAGCCATTTTTGAACTCGTCTATTCATTCCTTCCACCACACCATTTTGTTGAGGAGTTTTGGAAATAGAGAACTATCTCTTTATTCCATGTTGTTCATAAAATTCAAAGAATTCTTCTGATATGAATTCTCTTCCTCGATTAGATCTGAGACATTTGATTTTTAGATCTAATTCATTTTCAACTAAAGCTTTCAAGACTTTAAAATTTTCAAATGCTTCATCTTTATGTTTTAGTAACCCAATCTAGCACATTCTAGAAAAATATTCAATGAATAAAATGTAGTATTCTTCTCGACAAGGTGACTTTTTCTTTGTTGGTCCACACAAATCAATATGAATGAGTTCAAGAGGCTTACTTTCTGATCCTTCTTTTGCATCGAATTTAACTCTGGTTTGCTTATTGAATTGACATGTTTTGTAGATGGTACTTTCTGGGATGATGATATCCGGAATATCACAAACAACCTTGAGCCTACATGATTTTCTTATTTGAGAAAAGATTAGATGCCCCAATATTTTGTGCCATAACCAATTATCTTCTGTTTTGCTTAGATAACATTGTTCTCAACCTCCTTCTAGTATATATAGATTGTTTGGAGTTCTTGTACCTTTGATTATGGTCATTCCTATGTCAAGCTCACGAACCACACATTCTTTTGATCGAAACACAACTTCATTTCCTTGAGTACACATTTGACTAACACTCAATAAGTTATGCTTTAATCCATAAACATACATAACATTTCCATCTTTAACCTTTTCTTTTAGATAAAAAGAACCTTTACCCTTAGTGACAGATGGTGTGTCATTTCCAAAAGAGACATTCTTTTCCTTTTCTAATGCATTGTATGAAAGGTGTTTATCTTTATCACCTGTTATGTGTTTAGGGCATCTGCTATTAATGTGCCACTGATTTTCTTGTCCTTCTGCAAACAGAGCTATTCCACATCTTTCTGACTGTATTTCCTTCTTTTTCCATACCTTGGAGTTTGATGATGTTTGTTCCTTTTGATATGTTGGTCGAAATTTTCTCTTGCATTCAGATTCTTTATGACCAAAGTTATTGAAAAATGAAGATTCAATTTCATCTTCTTGATTCCTGTCACGCTCCTTTGTTTTCTTGCTTCTCTAGTCATGAAAGTTTTGTAAGCAACACATTGAGCAGCCTTATGACCAAAGTTATGATATGAAAAAAAATTTCCATTAAAGAATAAGTTTATGTGATCATAAAATCATTTGGTATTGATCACCTTTTGGTTAGTGCTTCTATTGATGTTCACCCTTGGAGTAGAATGAGTATGATTTACCTGGGGATTACCTCTAGGCTTTTGCCAAGGATTGACGCATTGTTGACTGGTTTTTGTTGCATTAAGATAGGTTCTGGTGATGGCTGAAGACTTTTCTGGTTGGGGTGTTTCTCCAGTGTATCCAAGACGAGTCTTTATAAGAGGAGAATGATGAACCTTGATGATTTCATCTAAGGTTTTTGATCCTTTCGCAAATCTAAGATTCAGAGATTTTTTATTCTCAAGTTCCTTTCTTAGACTCACTACTTCACACTTTAATTTTCATTGTGCTTTTTCCTTTCCGTGAGTTGATGTGTCAAAGTGTCTATGACTATATTCTTTTCTTCCAAGCAGATTTTGAGTTAAGTGTTTTCTTCAAGAAAATATTCTTCTTCTAAGGCATACATAAATTTATCATTTTCATAGGCCATGAGTAGTTTATTATCTTGATCAGATTTAACTTCATCACTATTAGATAGGCCATCACTATCTTCATGAGTATAATAAATTCTTCTATTAACAAACTATTTTCTATTACCTTTTGTAGAATCCTTTCCTTTGTCATGGTTATATTTATGAGGACGTTTAGCAGCATATTGACCAACTCTACCACAAGAAAAGCATTTGAAGGCAAGCTTAACTTTGAATCTTCTAGTATCTTCACAAATTTTACCTCGTCTGCTTTTGATATATATCCTGGTTCCTTGAGATATTCCTTTTCTTTTCCCTTTGTAGAGGCTTTGAAAGCGACTTCTCTGATTTCTGATGGACCTCCTTTCCTCATTTCAAAGGAAGTTAAAATTCCATGAAGTTGAACAACAATAACAAATTTTAGATCCTGCTTCTCTTCAATGGCAAATACTTTTGACTCAAATTTAGAAGATAGAGATCTTAAAATTTTCTCTACTATAGTAGCCTCCTTTATTTCTTTACCCAAATTCTTCATACGATTTACAATCTCATCTACTCGTAAAAAGTAACTAGAAATACTTTAATCACTATGCATCTTGAGAGTTTCATATTGAATTCTGAGAGTTTGGAGCTTAGCACGTTTTACCTGGGAGTCTCCTTCATAGCTCTGAATGATTTTGTTCCATATTTATTTGGCTATGTTAATTTGCATGATTTTGACGAATTATGATTCTGATAGACTTCCCAATAATGCATTGATGACTTTGGCATTGGTTTCATATGATTTCTTTTTTGCTGGATCTATGGGGACTGCTGCTGAATATTGGTATCCTCCTTCCACAATTTCCCAAACATCAGCTCCAAGTGACTGAAGATAGGCTCTGGTTCTTATCTTCCAATATGATAAGTTATTTCCATTGAAGATTATTAGTCTGATAGATCCCATTCCTTCATGATTTCTCATCTTGAGAGATCTTCCTTCAAGCAATCAAGCTTCTTCTCAAGGACCTGCTTTGATACCAATTGTTGGGAAAAATAATGAGAGTGGGGGGCGGAGGGGGGGGGGGGGGGTTGGGTGAATCAATATTTAAACTTTCACAATAATAATTTTTCTCTTTCAAACTGTATATGCTATTTTATAGAAACCAGCATATAGATAATAAACTTGTAAAACAACTAATTCATTGTTTGTTGAACTTCAATCAGAGTGTGATGCATTTACTAAGCAGTAAATAGATGCAGTAAGAACAAAATAAATCAACACACATAAGCAACACACATGAACACCATGATTTTTCATGTGGAAACCTAATGTGGGAAAAAACCATGTTGTTGTTGCCTCAGTCTTCAACATTCTTATTATAAAAAATGTTTACAAATTTTATATTCATGCAAAATTTTTCCAGTACGCAGGCATCTACTTGTTGAAGGCTACAAACTTCACTCGTTTTCTAGCTTCTACTGGAAGGGAGCTCCAACCCCCTAGCTCTTGTATTGGTTGATATGTTTACCAGTACGTAGGCACTGGCTTACAGAAGGCTACCACCTTCACTCTTTCTCCAGGGACCACGTTTCATAAATTTTCAAACTAGATACTCTTGGTACACCGCAACACAATATGTAGGCCACATTTCATCAAATTTTCATACTGGACCCATCAGTAACATTGAAGCTCAAAATAAATCACCACAACAATACAATTACATCAACTAATCACTGAAACCCATCAACTTTGAAGCAAAACACAATCAATCAATCTGAATAGTTAGATCAATGTCACCAAAACACAGAGTTGAACCTAGAAGACAGAGACATTCTGAACATCTACTATCATATTACAGATTTCTAAGTAGATAGCAACAAATATCACCCTTCTTACTCAATCAGTCAGACAACTAGACTAAATCTCCTTATACAATCGATTTTACTTCAGATCTAATGAAGACATCATTAACAAACAATAATAAAATAGTAGCATTGATCAGATAGATCAGTCATTTATGAACAACAAGCCCTTCCTCTACATATGCTACTTGGAAGTGTCGAATCTGCGTGTATACATGCCTTCACCGAGGTGAACCTACGTATAGATATGCAAATAATGACTTATAGCTTCATGGATTCCAAGACTTTAGATATACCCAGATCATAACATTTAAAGGATAAAACATGCGTTAGCATTCAAATCTAGCCTATCCATTATTAGATCATACAATGATAAGTCATTTTAGGTCTCATGATCCTGATCCAACATTGTATCCAAGGGTGCATAAGATGTTTCAAATCTATATAATAACCATAGCCCTTACAAGACAAAATATACTTCAGATAGAAGTATTCATGAAAAACCATTTCACTTGCACACATAGCCCTTTGATATTGTCCTCCTTATAGACTTAGATCCTTGTCAATACCATGCACCAAAATAATGCTTAGAATCTATGGTATTCTTAGATGAGATCAAGTAACTGTTATTCTGCTCAATATTATGGGCTAATACCATGGTATGGACCCTTGGTATTCTTTAACCTTAATTTTCCATCCCATACATGCTTTTCCTTCTGTGAAACTGTGTGCATACATATATGTGCCTTTTATTATGTGTACCTACGTATATACGCGACTTGGATTAGGTTAAATAAGATATACAACTTAAAAAATTCTCTATCCTCATTTTCTTGATTTTGATCTGCAATCGTTTGCCCCATCATCCTGTTCTTCTGTGCCATTACTATGTTACCTCTGAATAGAATTTTTACAATGTGAGTTGCCATCATACATCACTTTATCATTTCTAAACGGACCTGTATGCGGGTTTCCATCAAGGACAACACATGTACCATAATGCCAACAATCTCCCCCTTTGGACTTGATGAAAACCATATTGGTGTTTATCACTTCAAGTTGTAGAACCTTGTAGATATATCAAACAACACCAAGATACTCTCCCAGTTTGACATCAAGGCCAAAGGGCAGACTGAGATATTCTATGCCTTAGTACATGCGAAGATGCACTATATTGTCCATGCTCCCCCTAAGCACATGAAGAGTTTGGAGAAATATATATATTTTTAAGAGAATAACATGACTCTACAACTTAACTATGTAAGTATGTCCTTCCTATCACCAAACTCATACATACATCAATCACCCATCCAATTGGGAATACATCAAATGTTCATACATGACTGAAAATTGCAATTATTACATCATCCTTCCCATGCATAGTGGGGGTACAAATTACATCATGTGTCCAAAATAACTCACCCATAATAGACTATGACAAAAAGAGACATGTATTACACCATAAGTCTTTACATGACCTTTTCATGAAATGACATTAATAACTGAGACCATAGATGAATTCAAAAACCATGATGCCAACAATGCATAATATTTTGAAGGCTAATACTCCCTTTGAACCTGTGCTACTTGTGCATTGTTAATAATTCATTTATAAAGGCATCTTTATCAATCAAATAAATATCAATGAGAAAATCATATCAATAGACTGTATCCATCAACATCAGATTGAACAGGCATGTCTGAAACTAATTTTGAGTTTGACCCACTGTTTTTATATCAAAACAACACATATGCTACTGCCGACAGAGAAACTCACGTATATACATGACTCTGTTGGCATTATGATGTATGCGTTGTACTTCATGGCAACCCACTTGTAGCAGAACAACTCTCTTGTATATGGTAGCTAGATGAATCTACAAAAGACATATCAGATGTGATAGAATGCATAACAATAGCATTTATGGGTGTGATGATTTACAGTTCAGGCTACACGGAATGAAGAAAGAAGGGTATACATAGGTTCTGCATTGACCAAGCCACGTATACACGTGGGTTAGAAGACCAAAAGGTGCGTATAGTGTACACACACATTTTCACGAAAGGAAAGGTGCGTACATGTTGGAAAACTTAGTTTTGGTCTATGGTATTTGGTCCATGGTATTGTGATCCATGGTATTGGTCCAAGATATCTTGTCCGACGTGTTGACCCCAGGTATTTGGTCCAAGGTATTGATTCTATGTGGTTTTGGACCATGGTATTGAGTAAGGCCTAAGACTATAAAAGGAGGAGAAGATCATTAGGCAAAGGCACTCAAGTATTGTATATCTAATGCAGAGAAAGATCTAGTATACAGGTTATTGGGTTATGGTGCACAGTTAGATTTAAATCAAGGATGAACCTGAGCGCTTGATGAAGGATAAGTTCTATTGATGGGTTGGGATCTTAAGGCTTGGAATGAATAATATTTATATGGTTTGATCATGTTTATTCTAGATCTGTATACTGATGCATGTGTTGTTCTGTAAATATTATGATCTGGTTATAACTGAAGTCTAGAATAGTTGCAAAATTATGAATGAATATTTATAGATGTATATGTTGGTTGACCTTAGTAAAAGCATGTATACATGTAGGCTCAACACATCTAAGTAGCGTATACTTTGTGAACCATGATTTTTGAAGTTGCATTTGGTTCTGGCTGTTGATGCAAAGATCTGGGTTTTTCATTGTGTTCTGGTGACTGTTTTTTTTTGGTGACAGTGTTCTGCATATTCAGATTGGTTGATTGAGATTAGCTTTAGTTTTTATGGATGAAATCTAATGATGGATCAGGATCATAATGACTTATCATTATGTGATATGATAATGGATGGGATAGATATGATCACCAACACATGTTTTATCCTCAATGTGTAATTATGTCTAAAGTCTAGAAGAGCAGCAAAGTGTTTGCAGATCTACATGTTGGTTTGCTTCAGGGAAGCTGCATATACACATAGGTTGGATTCTGCCAAATAGCGTATACACTCTGAAGTTTGGTTTTGAGGTTACAACAGATTCTGAATGATGATGCAGTGTTCTGGAGATTGATGATGCAGGTGTAGTTGATGGTTGTATTGCAGTAGTGATTGATTTGTGCTTCAATGTTGTTGATGGGTCTAGTATGAAAATTGGATGAAACGTGGCCTTCAAATTTTGATGTTGTGTTCCAGGAGTATCCAGTATGAAAATTTATGAAACATGGTCCCTGGAGGAAATGAGAAGGTTGTAGCCTTCAGTAGGTCGGCACCTACGTACTAGTCAACATATCAACTAGTACAAGAGCAAGGGGGGTTGTAGCTCCCTTCCAGTAGAAGCTGGAGAATGAGAGAAGGTGGTAGCCTTCTGCAGGTAGAAGCCTACGTACTGGTATAAGTCTACACCAGTACAATATTGTAAACAATTTCTCTTATTATTAAAAGAAGATAGAGATGAAAACAACAAGTGGTTTTTACCCACATTAGGTTTCCACCTTACATCTTGGTGTTCATGTGTGTTGCTTACGTGTGATGGTTCTTTCTGTTATTAAATACACATGGTTACTTTTTTAATGTTTAAAGTCTTGATGCTCAGATTAAAGATCAACATTTGATAATTAACTGAGTCATGAGTTTACGGGGTATATGTTTGTTTCTTTAAACATCGTTGCATGCACACACGAGTTACCTTCATTGAAGTAGCGTATATGAAATTGAGTATGAAAAGAAAAATATTATTGATTTTCTAATATTGATTCACCCCCCCCCCCCCTGCCCCCCTCTCAGTATTATTTCCAACAAACTCTGCTTCATGAAATCTTCATATAGAAAACAATCCTCTGAATTTGAATAGACTAGTTTTAACAACAAGATGAGGCAGAAGCAACTCCCAACTTTTGTCTGAGATATTCAAATGCTTCTCTGGGAAGAGGTTTGGTAAATATATTAGCAACCTGATATTTGGAGGGAACATACTCTAATTTAACCTTTTGTTCAAACACTTTTTCTCGTAGAAAGTGGTACTTAATGGGTATGTGCTTTGTCTTGGAGTGCATAACATGATTTTTTGAGATACTAATCACACTTGTATTGTCACATCGGATGGAGATAGATGGAGGACATGTAATTTGAATATATTGTAATGTTTGCATCATCCAGAGAAGTTGTGTGCAACAAGATGCAACAACCACATATTCTTCTTCCACTGTAGATAAGGAAATCAAACTTTGTTTCTTACTGAACTGAGATAATAATCATGATCGCATATAAAATGCACCTCCACTAGTGCTTTTTCAAGCATCAACATAACCAGCCCAATCCACATCAGTATATGCATGAAGCATGAGATTTGTATCTTTAGGATACCATAAACCAAATATTTTGAGATATTTGAATATTCTCTTTACTTCCTGAAGATGTGATTCCTTCGGATTGTCTTGGAATCTTCCAACAATTCCTATTGCATGCATGATATATGGTCTAGTACCTATTAGGTAAAGCAGACTTCCAATCATAGATTTTTACTTTGGTTGATTCACTATAGGAGATTCATCATTAGAACCGAGACTACATCCTATTACCATTGGAGTACATATTGTTTTGGAATCTTCCATTCCGTACTTCTTCAGAATTTGCTTGAGATATTTAGTTTGTGAGAGAAAGATTCCATATTTTGTTTGTTGCACTTGTAGACCAAGAAAATAGGTTATTTCTCCAACAAAAGACATTTCAAATTCTTGCTACATAACAGAAGCAAAGTTTTGACTCTTAGATTCTTCATAATTGCCAAAGATGATATAATCAACATAAACAACAATAATTAGAAGTTTATCATTCTCACTTTTTGTATATAAGTTTCTGTCTGCGGATCCTTTTGTGAAGCCTTGTTTTTGAAGATATTTGTCAAGACGATAATATCATGCCCTCAGAGCTTGTTTCAGTCCATATAAATCCTTTTTGAGTTTGCATACAAGCTTTGCATCATTTCCCTTAATGAATCCTTCTGGTTGTTCAACGTATACTTCTTCTTCTAGATCTCCATTAAGAAATGCAGATTTTACATCCATTTGATAAACTTTGAATTTTCAAAAACCTGAAAGAGAAAGAAACATTCTTATGGCTTTAAGTGTAGCTACAAGTGCAAAAGTTTCTTCAAAGTCTATACCTTCTTGTTGTGCATACCCTTTACAAACAAGCCTTGCTTTATTCCTAATTACCTCTCCATTTTCATTCAACTTATTCTTGAACATCCATTTTGTCCCTATAACATTTTTATCATGAGGTCTAGGAACTAATTCCCAAGTATCATTCTTTTCAATTTGGTTAAGTTCTTCATCCATGGCCTTAACCAAACATTCATATTTGCTAGCTTCATTTACATTTTGTGGTTCTATGGAGCATAATAAGGCTAGATAACTAGAAGATCCTACAAGAGTTCTTCTTGTTTATACTCTAGACCCTTTTTCTCCTATAATTTGAGATTCTGGATGATTCTTTTGAACATACCTGGATGGATCCTTTTCCCTATCAGATTTATCTTCTTTTGATGCTTCATTGTTTTCTTCCTCTATATCATTTCGATTTGATACGAGAAAGCATTCACTGTCTTCATTATTATCATCTTCTTTTACTGATGTCACATATTTCAGATTTCTGCATGCTTCATCGGATTACAACATCAATGCATTCAACAATTTTTCGAAGTCTCTTATTATAACATTTGTATCCTTTACTTTTAGATGAATAACTAAGAAATATTCCTTTGTCTGCTCTAGGTTCAAACTTACCAAGTTTTTCATCAGTAATTTTGATGAAACATTTGCTTCCAAAAACTTTGAAGTGTTTTACAATGGGAAGCTTACCATACCAAAGCTCATATGGAGTTTTATCACTATTTACATGTACACGAGATTTGTTGAGAATATTTACTGCAGTATATGCAACTTCACCCCAAAAGGTGTCATAAGTTCCAGACTCATCAAGCATAGCTCGAGCCATTTGTTGAACTCTTCTATTCATTCTTTTGACCACGCCATTTTGTTGAGGAGTTCTGGTAATAGAGAACTGTCTCTTTATTCCATGTTGTTCACAGAATTCAAAGAATTCATATGATATGAATTCTCCTCCTCAATTAGATCTAAGACATTTGATTTTTAGATCTAATTCATTTTCAACTAAAGCTTTGAAGACTTTAAACTTTTCAAATGCTTCATCTTTAAGTTTTAGTAACCTAATACAACACATTCTAGAAAAATCATCAATGAGTAAAATGTGGTATTCTTCTCCATGAGGTGACCTTTTCCTTGTTGGTCCACACAAATCAGTATGAATGAGTTCAAGAGGCTTACTTTTTGATCCTTCATTGGCATTGAATTGAATTGTGGTTTTCGTACCGAATTTACATGGTTTGCAGATGGTACTTTATGGGATGATGATATTTGGAAGATCCCGAACAACCTTGAGCTTGCATGATTTTCTTATTTGAGAAAAGCTTAGATGCCCCAATTTTCTATGCCATAACTAGTTCTCTTATTTTTTTCTTAGATAACATTTTTCTTGACCTCCTTCTAGTATATATAGATTGCTTGGAGTCGTTGTACCTTTGATTATGGTCTTTCTTGTATCAAGCTCACAAACCACACATTATTTTGATCAAAACACAACTTCATTTCATTGATCACACATTTGACTAACACCCAATAAGTTATGCTTTAATCCATCAACATATATAACATTTCCAGCTTTAACCTTTTCTTTTAGATAAACAAAACCTTTACCCTTAATGACAATTGGTCTGTCATTTCCAAAAGAGACATTATTTTCCTTTTCCAAAGAATTGTATGAAAGGAGTTTATATTTATCACCTGTCATGTGTTTAGAGTGTCCGCTATCAATGTACCACTGATTTTCTTGTCCTTCTGCAAACAAATCTATTCCACATCTTTCGAACTGTAGTTCCTTCTTTTTCCATACCTTGGAGTTTGATGATGTTTGCTCCTTTTAATATGTTGGCTGAAATTTTCTCCTGCATTCAAATTATTCATGACCAAAATTATTGTAAAATTAACATTCAATTTCATCTTCAAGAGGTGAAAAGTTATTTTAAGAGCTCTTCTTGATTCGTGTCATGCTCCTTTGTTTTCTTACTTCTCTAGTCTTGATAGTTTTTGTAAGAAACACATTGAGAAATCTTATGACCAAAGTTATGACATGAAAAGCATTGTCCATTTGTTGTCCTTTGAGGTAACCCAAGGTCAATGGGCTATGCCAAAGCATCCAAAATGCTTTTTTGATTTTAATGGTTTGGAGGACCAGTGAACTATTTAAAAACAGGTGCTTTAAACTTAGAAAGATCCTTAAAAGAACAAAAGGTTGTTCTTTAAATACATATGGTTATTTTGATTTAAGTGGGATGGATAAGTAGAATATAGAGAAGTATAAGTGATTTAATATTTAGACTAAATATCTAACCATTTATAGGCAGAAATCAAGAAAAAAATGTTTCCTAGATCAACATAATATAATCAAACTATTACAGAAATCTAGGTCAATTTAATTTCAAATAGGAATAAACAATAACATATAGTCTTGCAAATTAATCTCTTATCTAAATGAAACTTCATAGTGGATTGAAAATGAAACTGATATTCAGTTAAATTTTCAATCAGATGATTGTAAAAGGATTGAATTATATGAATAATGAAAAATGAAAAACATGATGAAAACAACTCACTGAGAGACAATACATATGAAGTAAATCCAAAATCTTTTATTAAATAAAAAATGCTCCAGCTTAGTACAAATATGTGTGATAACTGGTTCAAGGGTGCAAATCTGAATACTTCGATAGAATAAAGTATTTAAACAAAATACAAAATATTACAATAAATGCCTAAGTGACATGACATTCTATTATTACATAAAACTAACAGAAAGGGAAGCAATTCGATAAAAAAGATTGAATCTAAACATCTGGCCCTATTTTGAAGGAAAGTTGTTGCTGAGTGGCCACTATTTGGGTGTTGCGTTGGCAAAGCTGATCTCTAATCCTAAAATTCGCACAACTTTTTCCGCCATTGTTCATCTAGGATTGCTACCTTGGATACCTTATGGTAGATTTCATCTATCTCAGTATACTGGGAAAAAGTGCATTTTACAGTGAAAATATGTTTTATCTCATGTTGAATAAAACATATGTTGTTGATGTCTTCGTAAAACGCCCTACCTGTCATGGAGTCTTTGATGTTGGAGGACTTGGTTGTGTTCCTGGCACTTTCCCGAAGTTTCTTGAAGTAGTCCTCCTTGGTCATTAATTTATCATTGATCACAAATAGCGAAGGCAAACCCTTCTTGTTCAATGCATCAATCCTTGTGAAAAATCTATTGACTGCAACTTCAAGAGTGTGACACTTCTATGTCAACTATGCTACTAAGTTATTTTTGGTGAGAAATTTCTTCACCTCCAAAATGGTTTTAGTCTTGTCATCCACTCCTAGATCATCCAGTTCATACCTGTTTTTAGAATTAATAAACTTTATAATGCTGCTGGCTATAGCAAGCATCTCTCCCAGTTGAGCATTTATATTGGCAATTGTTTGGTTTTCCTTTTCCATCTCCTTCTCCTAAAAAATGATTTGGATACATGGCCAGATTTCATCCATCTCCTCAATGATGTTGTTCCATATGATTTCCTTGACATTACCCAGAGTGTAGCCAATAGAAGATTCAACTGTTGACTTCTTCCACGCTTCTATTTGATTTTGAGCTCTCCGAAGCTATGTTGCATGAAAAATTTCGGATTTATTTGGATGATCCTCTAGAAATTTCACTTGATCATGCAATTTCTTGATTTCCTCACTCTGAAGAGACATATTTTGGACTGCATTGGCCAACTGGTCTGCAACTTCTCCTGTACTTGTTGTAGCTAGTATGGTTGTAGGAATGACTATGATAGGAAGTGCTTCTAAAGGGGAAATCTTTTTAGCAACTTTCTACTTTTCCTTGATCAATTTCTCCATCTCTGTCTCCATTTTCTTAGGTTGTGCAGTCTGCTCCATGATGCGTTTCATCATATCTGCCTTTTGAGTCTCTATCTCTGCAATATCCTTAGCTAGAGGATCTTGTAGCTGGCAATTTTAACTACTTCCTCAATGCTGCTATATCCAAATTCTTCTTTTTAATTAGTTCCTCTCTAGCATTGATGTTTGTAGGATCATAACCTAGTTTGATTACCAAATCTTCCAAGGTTTTAATCTTGGTGTCTTTGGAAAGAGCAGAAAATTTCTCCATCTTTAGCTGTGACTAGACATTTTCTAGTGTAACCTGTAATTTGGACAAAGTCATGGCAGTGTTAATGACACTAGAGAAAATGATTTCCCTAGTTTGCTTATGCATCTCCATTTGGTCAATGGGATGCATATCCTTGACATCAAACTCAAAATATGTATTTTTTTAGTATGATGTTCCCTTGGGCTGAGGAACTTGTGCTTGAAGGAATTACATCTGCATTTCCCCCTTCTCTGAGTCAAAGGCTAACAGTAGCCTGCTTTGGGCACCATAAGGCATATTCTAGAACTGGTTGTAAGTGTTAATCTTCAAGGCTTCATTTCTGACTTTTATTTCCTTGAAGATATCCATTATGCTCTTCTTTGCCTCACTTGAAGTGGATGTGCATGTTTGCATTATTTGTTGCTACTCTTGTGAAGTTGAAGAGGTAGTAGGTGACTGTGTAGACTGATCACCCACTAATGAAGAAATAAGTGGCTCATTGGTGGTGATGATAGTCTGCTTCTCTGAATCTTTGGTAAGGCTTAGTCTGGAACTAAGCTTAGCCTTCTTTCTGTACATAATTTTAAACCCCTCACTAAAAATATCAGTCCCCAAAGGGGACTCTTCCTCTCTACCCCTCTTAGTTTTCTTCTCCTTCATGGTAGGAGTTTGCACTGTTGATGAGGAGATCTATTGTTCTTCTGCCTCCTGTAAGGTGTTCTTGACCCACTATAGTTGATTCTTGTACTTTTCTATTTCTGGTTTGGGTGTGTGAAATTAAGGAGTAGACTTGGTTTCTATCCTTAGTTTATAAATGATCCCTAACGGATCATAAGACCAGGTAAAACTAAGAGTGAATTGCATTTCCTTCAAAAGCTTAATTGCCTCTTCCCCTGTTGCCTTGTTGTTGTGAATGAAAGCGCCAAACTGTGTTTTTATCTTAAAATGGGACTTTTTCTTGGCAGAAACGAAGTGGATTTCATCTATGTTGACCATCTTCCTGATGTACTCCAAGGAAAAAATTCTCATTGGGAGGAAATTTGGCAACTTGCAAGGTGGGAGGTCACATCCAAAATCCTTATTTCTGTATAATTTTCATACAGGTATCAATCCCCTATCTGAACTTGTTCTAACAACTGCAACACCCTTTTGATCTCTTCACTAATTATTGGTTCAGTTCAGCTGCTTAGGAGGCCTATGGATGGGTGAACAAGCATCTCAGTAAAATGTTTGTAAGTGTACTCTTTCTACTCTTTCATAACCAGAGTAGTCAGAAAATGACTGATTGCTGGATTCCCTTCTCATCTAGATTTTGCAATGATAGGTTCATGTTCCCCTCTGAAAGTATAGGAACATGTAGACTAAGAAAAAGGAATATTTGAATACCTCCTTCATTGGAAACTTAACCAGTTGCTGATGAATAGGCTCTGCAAGAAAATGGCTGAATTTGAACACAATTGAGGGCTTAGCATCAATAAAGAAGATGGATAAAAATCCTATAATGGCCTCATCTACCCATTGATCAGAGTAGTAGGCAAGGAGGTAGGAAATGTTAGTAATAATTTGCGTAGCTCTCTCAAGGAATATGGAGGAGGGATAAGGAGTATTTTTATTTGGTAATGAAGTATCTTGTGTCAAAAATCTTAGAAAAGTCTAATTTTTGGTATATTTTCAACCAGAGCTTCATAAGAAAATGGGGTAGAATTGTTTACTATGGGGGCTTGCATCATTTGATCAATGGCTTGAGGGGTTATGGTAAAAAAAAATTCTCTAGTGAGGGTGACTATGGCCCTTTGGCTTGGCAAGTATGAGGCATGACATTTCCTAATGAAATCAAGGGTGATCCGGGTACGAGGAAAGATGTAGTGAGGTAGGTTTTGACTCCCACAATTGGATATCATCTGATTTATCAATATATTTATCTTCGAGCTAACAATACATCTCGAAGAGGTCAAGCTCGCAGAGTGTCTCATGAACTTTGTAGTCTCTGTCAGCCATAGGGACATGGTGAAGATCTACAGGAGGATAAATTAGAGGATTGGCAATTTCCTCTGGTCCTTTTTCCTTTGGAGGCATGTTGGTTATGGATGAGAGTGCAAATTGGAATGGGAGGAAACAATTCACAGATAGATAGAAGGTTCTGGAGACAGGAACATAAGAAATAAGTTGGGAATGATCAGACAGAGAGTGTCGCTAGTGATTGGCAATGTTGGGATTTGGCGAGCAACCTATAATCAAATCAATTAAAAATGGTCCAACATGAATTTATTAACCTGTTCACAGAGAGGAAGGAGGTTATATAGGAATTTTGGTTTCTTGATGGCAACACGGGTTCATTGAATTAATGGCTAAGACAATTAAATGCTTAACGGGTTAATTCTGGAGGGAATGAATATGATTTTATGGGGTTTAATGGATGGATGAGGTGGCGGAAGGTGAATGGTAAGAGCACAACGGTCATGTAAGCAGTATAGGGAGCAATGGAATCAACTTTTTGGAGGGGGGGTGAGTGGTTTGTGGTTTCACTCATGGGGGGTTCGAAATGCTATGGAGCTGCCACGTAGGGGTGGTCGTGGTTTGGCATATCGCCCATTTCAGACCCCCACCCCTCCCCACGAAGGTAAAGCTCGGATGGCGAAGGGGGTCTGAAATTGCATGTGGGTCGTCGGATGTGGGAAGATGGGTGGAGATGAATCATGACATGGCGGGGGATTAACCGTGACGTGACCGAATTGCTTGGTGGGGTCGAGAATCAATATTTAATGTAATGTCATGAAATATGAGATATAAGAGGGTTGTTGAACTTAGGAAAATAAAAATGAAGGGAATTATGAGTGGAGGGGTAATATGGGATTAAAACTTAGGATAGTATTAATACTTAGGGATAGGGATTTAAAACTTATGAATAGTATTAATACCCAAAATTAATATATAAACTGTAGAGTAACCTTTTCTTCTGCACATGAAAACACAATTGATGTTTGATTGTGGTGCATTTAGACTAGCAGCCTGTGCATTTTCAATAAACATAAAATGAAGCCTTCCTTTTCTTTTTCTTCCCTAGCATTTTATTTTCCTTTGCCTTCTTTATTTAGGGAAGATAGCACTTAACATTTTATTGATATGGATGCCTATAAAACATCAAATTTGCGTAACATTTTAAATTTTCTTTCTTCTGCATCCATATCCCAACTTAACATTTTAAAATTATTTCTAATATGCTAAATTATCAAAACTAAATAATATTACAACATTGGCTCCAGCTGGGGTCTGCTTCCCCTTATGGGATGCAGAGAACAAGCAGATCCAAGTTCCTTCTCCTTAGGATATGGAGTATTTGCTGAAACAGATACTCACTTGCAATTTTCAAAAATAAAATGGCATCTCTCTGAATATTTACAAATGATGGATGAATGAAAAATCAATATTGAATGTAATGTTTTAAGTATCCCCCATTGACTGGAAATGATCAATAATCTCCTTCTAGATTCTATAGGATGAATGTATTGTTCCCTTTGAATTCCGCAATGTTGAATGGACCAAACTAGAGGTTGTCAAATTTTGCATGCTTGCCTTTATCTTCTCTCCTTGTATCCCATCTGAGCACTAGGTCACCCTTCTTGAAATTTTTTTCTCTAACCTTTCTATCAAACAGTTCTTTCATCTTGTTCTTGTATTTCCTTGGCTTGTACTAAATTTCATCCTTGTATTCATTCAATTCAATAATTCGATTAATCCTTCTTGAGAAATCATCTTTTTCTTCTTAAGATTCGTGGAGGAACCTCATAATAGGTAAAGCTAAATGAGTAGGAAAAACTGCTTCCTTGTCATAAACTAATTGGAAAGTAGACTTGCCTGTTGATCTCTTAGGAGAAACTCTGTTTGCCCAAATGGCATGAATAAGATGGTTGTCCCAACTCTTTTTATGGTCTTCAAGAGTCTTCTTAATGACCTTAACTAAGCTCTTGTTGGAAGACTTTGCTAGCCCATTACCCTGTGGATAGTATGGTGTAGAATGGTGTAAAAGGATTGAATAATTTTGATAAAATTCAATAATTTTAACATTGTTGAAAGCTACTGCATTATTTGTAACAATCTATTAAGGACATCCAAATCTTGATAGGATGTTTTCTCCAAGAAATTTAATTACAATAGTATCAGTCACATTTTTAATCGGTGTGGTTTCTACCCACTTGGTGAAATAGTCTATAGCAATTAAAATCCATATGTGTTGATTACTGGAATGTGGATGAATTTCCCCTATAAAGTCCAACCCCCATTGTAGAAAAGGAGCATGGACAGATACTGGGACCAAAGGAAGTGCTGACAATTTCTTTTTTCCTGCAAATAATTGGCATGGTTTGCAACTTCTTACTCTTGCTCCAACTTCTTTAAAAAGTGTGGGCCAATAGAAACCCGCTTTTAAAATTTTGTAGGTTGTTTCTCTCCAGGCATAGTGTCCACCACAAAACCCAGCATGGAACTAATCTATAATTCCCTCCATTTCATTTTTAGTTAAGAACAAAAGAAGGATATTAAGAGGGCCTTTCCAGTATATATTAGCATTAATAATGCAATATTTCACTGCTTTAAGCTTCAGATCTTTGCACCATTTTAAATTAAGATCAGCAGGAAATTGAAAGTCTCTAAGAAACTACACAATATCAGAATACCAATCATAAAGTAGATATTTCTGATCTATGTGAACAAGAATGGCTTGATCTGAAGAAAGAGGTTCTTGTGGATTCTCCCCCTCTCTAAGATGAAGAGGTTCATGTGGATTATCCTCTGATATCAAGGAAGGTTCTTGTGGATTCTCTCCTGATATTAAGGGAAGTTCTTGTGGATTCTCCCCTAATGACATTTCAGAAACCAGATTAATCCCCAATACTTTACAGTTGGATTCAACTAAAAAATTTTCCAGGCCTTGGCCTTTTACTAGCTTTGTGGTTTTAATTTCAAGGTCAAATTCAAGGATTTTAGCAATCCATTTCCCTCTTCTTCCATCAGTATCAGGTTGAGTCAAAACAATTTTGAAAACATGGTTAGGGACATAAGATGTAATGTGTGAATGCAGGATATAGGTTCTAAAGGCTTTGAGGGATTGAATTAAGGCATAAGCTTGTTTTTCAATGATACCATACCTAATTTCAACATCCCTCATAACTTTAGAAAAGAAGGCTATAGGTTGGTCATCACCATTTGTATTTTTTTGTAAAAGGACAACAACTAAGGTTGTCTTAGATGCAAATGAAAATATGTTAAAAGGTGAAGAATAGTCAGGGATACCTAATGTAGGGGCCTCAGATATGGCCTTTTTTCTCTGATAAAAAGCATATCTAGCAGGGACTGTCCATTTCACTTCATTATTTTTCTTAAGCATATCTGTTATATCTTTAACTATTTTAGCATAATTCGGGATGAACCTTCTGAGAAAATTGATCTTTCCAAGGAAGGTTTGTATCTCTTTCTTATTCCTTGGCAGAGACAGGGTTTGAATAGTTGAAGCTCTCTTTGGGTCCATTATAACTCCCTCCTTGGAGATTATATGTCCTAGTAATTTGCCTTCCTTCATAGCAAACAAAGATTTCTTCGGATTGATGGATATGTCAAATTTCCTACACCTGTCAAAACCCTTGCTCAAGTGTTTTAAATGACTTTCATCAGAATCAGAGAATGTAGAAATTTTGAATAATTTAACACATATTCAATGGAGATTATCCTTATCATGTACTATTGCGGAAAACATACACAATACATAAGCTCCTCTACGTTGATCATCAATATAGCAGCATCAATAACAATAAAACATCAATAGCATTCACACATTAACACAGTATGTATCCCGGGGAAAGCATCTCGCTAAAAACCCCAACTATCTGTATATTAATGATTGAGTCATGTAACATTACATAGCATAATATTTCTCACAAGTATCTCCACCT
>APFE030961407.1:5040-21688 GCA_000404065.3 Pinus taeda
AATATAATATATTACATATTATTTTAAATAATATAATATTATATATTACATATTAATATATATTAACTAATATAAAAAATATATACTAACCATTGTCACCATACATAAGAGTTCTAAAGGAACAAGTCATTTGAACAAATCATATAAGACTTTGTTTTGTTCCATTTTGCTATCGGCACATACCTTATTGGCATGTCGCATCGGGTAGCTTATGAGGTTTTTAAAACATGTCAAGTCAAATTCCCCGATGCGATATCGCATCGGGGGAATCATGGTTATCAGGATTTTTAAAATATTTCACATAAAACTTCTGATGCGAAGTCCCGACGCGATCAAAATAATTTTATTATATGTTTTTTTTTGTTTTTAAATTTTAATTTAATTATTTAATTTATATTTAATATATTAATTAATTTAAAATTTAATTTTAAACATAAATTTTTTTTGTTTTATTTTTACGAATATAAGTTTCTAAACTACAGCCACTTGAATGTTTGGATTTTTTAAGATTAGGATTCGATTTGGAAATTGGAGTGAATTTCTTAACAATCCTGATAATTAATAATTTGGCTGCATAATGAAAAATGTTAGTAAAACTCTCTACGAGTTAATATTTAAACTAAATGCATTATTGAACTAATTTATTTACAAAATGTGATATTGTACATTTATGCATTTTTAACCCAGGCTAGATAAATGATGAGACTTCAAAGGAGTGCCATTTTCAAACCAGTTGACCAAATGAGGCGAAACAAGCGTGGATGGGAAGCTTATAAAAAATCGATTCTAACAAAGCAATCAAAACAAGAATCCAACGAAAACTAAAAATTAACAAAAGCGTAGGGCAATCAACCAAAATAAAAATCCAAAAAGGTGGCTAGCCCAAATTTTTATAGAAAGGGTCCCCATTATTGAAGTGAACACATCAATAATGGGGGGTTGTGTTTTTTACCACAACAAAGTCTTACAATCCAAAGAAGGTATTTCCCTTTCCCAATCCAAGTATGCATGTGATCTTCTACTCCAATTTCACATGGAAGACTGTAAGCCAACCCCTTCTCCCTTTCAGTCTAGAGTCAAACTTTCAATCACTTATACTTCCCGTGAAACTAATGCTACCTTATACCATCAACTTGTAGGAAAACTTTTGTATCTGACCCATACCCGTCCTAACCTTTCCTTTATTGTTGTCCTTATTGCTTGGTTTATGCAAAACCCACATGAAATTCATTGGAAATCAGTTAAAAGAATACTTTGTTATGTTTGAGGTACAATTTAGTTTGGGATTCATTACAGTGCAGAAGCATCTCCTCTATAGGCTGGTTTCACTGATTTTGATTGGGCTGGTGACCCTGATGATCGAAAGTCTACTGCAGGTTATGTGTTCACTCTTGGTTCTGGACCTATTACATGGGCTTGTAAGAAATAAAGTGCCATTTCTCTTTCTTCAGCAGAAGCTGAGTATCGTGGCGTTGTAGAAGCTAGTAAGGAAGCCATATGGCTTTGTCAGATCCTATTAGAGTTTGGCTTTTAGCAACAGCATCCAACTACACTTTGGTGTGATAATCAAAGTTCCATTCAACTATGCAAAGATCCAGTCCAACATCAGCGCAACAAACACATTGAACTACACAAGCACTTCATCAGAAAGCTCATTCATGACCATGTTCTTGAAGTGCAATATTGTTCAACTGATGATCAAGTTGTAGACATCTTTACAAAGGCTCTAACAAAGGCGAAGTTTAGTAAACTTCGATTTATGGTTGGAGTTCAGGAAGTCGTCACTAAGGGGGGATACGCTCTAATGCCTCCTTCCTTCTCCTATTGTGTCATATTTTTACATCCTTCAATCCTATCCCAAGTTGTTCTTAAGGGGGGATGTTAGTATATATTGATACATAGGAAATAGTTAAGTATAACTTGGTCAAGTGTAGAGTTAGGTAACATGTGTTTCTTTACTATGTACTTTTGTAACTTACAATCTGATGGTCACGATATGTTCTAGACATTAACTCATCCGACGGTTCATTCTCTCCTCAGTATTACCAACACATGATTCGTGGCTTAACACCCAATTGGTCCATGATCTCTATTTAAAGAGCATGGAGGGTCATTTGTAGGGTGACCGTTTATGAGATAAGCTTATGCCTGAAGTGGCCATGTTGGCTCAAGTCATGGATTGTTTCCCTCTTTGAGGGTTTTAACCACGTCAAGAATATTGGTGTATTAATCTTTCCTTTGTTAATAAATTGCCTGAAGTGGCCGTGTTGGCTCAAGTCATGGATTGTTTCCCTCTTTGAGGGTTTTAACCACGTCAAGAATATTGGTGTATTAATCTGTGATTTGTTTGTGAGTGGTGACCTTTGGTGTTCTATCTGAGGAACTTACCCTGTAAATTCTACTAAGAGGTAGCGAGTAGCCTCATCGTTGGTTGTATTAGATGGGTTTTCCTCCAGATGTGGTCTGTGAGCTAAAGAATTGTTGAATTTGCATGAAATAGCCTAATTAACTTTCAAAGCAACTAAATCTTGGTATAAGAAGCCTCTCATACCCTCCCTATAAAAATACCATTGGAGGCAAAAATGTTGATAGCTAAGACTAAAACCCTAGACACAAAGACAACATAACTTTCCATCTCATATCTAAAACTATTTTCATATAAATCTATTATTCTTTACATAAATTATAATATAATATACAATTAAAATATGTATTTAAATTTAATACATATTTCAATCATTTTGCAAATATTGAAAGAAAGGATTATATGCTCACTAAAAATATATAAACCTTAACTACCAGTCATGAAATGCAGGTGGTGGTTCTGGAGATGTAGACCTTCCACAATTACGAAATCAAGGCGATAAGTACCTTCATCATGGGAATTGTGAGACGAATTAGAGGAAATTTTAGCCTAAAAGTGCCCTCGAGATTTTCATGTAATTTCCATCTCATAATATGTAAACCAATCAAAATCCTTTAAATTTAAAAAGAGGTACATGTAAATATCTTGGAGGGAAAAGAAAAAAAACCCACTTTTTTAATAGTATTTTTGGCTTATTTCCTTATAAGTTTACTAAAATTTCAAGTGTAGACACTCGTTGGATGTGGAATTAAATTTTGGATGCAACGAGTACCCATTATGCATACTTTTGAGAAGAGGTACATTGATTAAAATTGCAGATGCATTAAAAAAACATGTTTAACATGATTTTTTAATGTATCGACGATTTTTATTAATGTGGGTCATCTCAAAAGTATGCATAATGGATACTCGTTGGATGCATAATTCAATTCCTAATCCAACGAGTGCATACACTTGAAATTTGAGTGAAAAAATATAAGGATATAATAAAAAAAATACAATTAAAAATATAGTTTTCTTATTTTCCCTCCAAAATTCTTGACTCTTATTTTATTATTTTAACTATTATTTTTCCTTAGGAGGCCACTTTTAGGCTGGATTTTCGTCTAATGAGTGATAAAACCTATATTTTCTCACATTTTCCTTGAAAAAAATCATGTCCCCATAATAAGGGGGTAAATGAGGTCTCATGGGGTGTTGGGAACGAGGTGATTTTTTGATTCATTGATCCGTCATTATACCCCCCACACATGTGGTTGATGGGGAGGGAACAAAATCACAATTGGATGTAGGAAATTGATTATAGAGAGGCAATGATTCATGTAGTCTTAGGGGCATGTATGTGAATAGCTGTAGGGAAGAAGGAATGGTTCATTATTGATCATTATTGGACTAATACAAGCAACATAGTACAATACAATGATCACCTAAACGACATAATTAATTTTGGTTCTAAGGTGAATAGTGGAGGCCATTTCACATTCACATGAATGGTGTGTGACCAGTATGAACTCATAAAAAGAATATTGAAGAGAGATGCATGGGGCTAGACACAATAGAGAAGGAAAATCATATGGAAGAAAAGTAGGTTATAAGAGAGAAAGAAATATAGGGAGAGGTAAATTCATTCTCTCTTGGTTGATGATAACATCCATGAAAGTAGTTTTAGAGGTATTGATTCATACTAGGAGTTTGATCAAGGAATGATAGAGACCATTTTGAGTTCATGTCATGAGAACTACATAAATATGTATAGATTATGAAAATAGATAAGGAAGAGATTCAAATGGTTAGAAGCTAATTCCTTGGAAAATAAGTGAATTCTATAGAGGGAGAACATAGAGAGATCAAAAAATTAGGTTGGAAAGGGATCTAGGAAAGATATCAAGCTATGTGATGGAGAAGCCATGGATAGAGTCTAAGCAGGAAAGCATAGTGTGGGTTGAACGACCAAGCGAGGTAGCCTTTAAAACTTGAAAAAGGTCAACAACTAAGTAAAAGTTGTTGGAGTTAATGGATAGTATCTAGACCCTCTATGCACACATAGAGGGAGAGCTAAGAGACTTTTGAGGGAATATTGAGTAGATAAGGAAGGTATTCTCCTTTTTCTATGTAAGGAAAGAAATGTGTCACCAAAATAGTTGTGTTGTTCCAAGAAGAAAAAATTAGTGGTGAGACAATGGGATGGATAATTTTTTGTCATAAGATAGAATGATTTCCATAAAAATGTTCTAATTTTCCTTAGTGGTATCATAGCCTCAATTGGGGTGGCCTAGTATAAAAATAATAAGTGCAATAGAGTGTATGGTTGGGTGGAACATTTGTCTACCTAAGTTAGTGTTGGCCTTCAACTTTCAAATAGATAATTTTTTCCTTCAGTTTGTTTATTAACTGATTAATACAATGCACTTTGCTGGAGTATTTTAGTATTTGAATGTTGAATATTGCTATAGGTTTACTATTTCTTCATAATGGGAAATCAATGTTATAAGTGCCAATGTAATTCTTATAAATGGAATTTTATATGATGGTACAATATTTTTACTAAGTATCATTATCTGTATTTATTTTTGGATGTGAGTGTGCTAGTAAACATCCATAACATTATAGCTTTTGATGAACATGCTATGTGAATCAATATTATGGTTATAGGATACAATTAGGGAATAACGAACTGTGGATGGAACATATGCTTTCTTTGCTAATGTTATGCATGAAACTAAAGGTATATATTCTGCCTAGTCTACTTAATCATACTCATTTACCTTGTAATATTTTTTATTAAAATAAGAACTCACTTGTAATGCACCAAACTTGAGGTAAAACAAATATAGACCATTTTCAATAATAATAAAAAATAATAACAAAAATTATTAAAATTAATAACAAAAATTTAGATATAAAATATAATTGTGTAAGGGAAAATTCCAAAAGACATAGTTCCTCTATACCCCAGGGTTTTGAAAACCAGGTTATCCATAAAGATTTTTCTTTCTCCAAGTGCTTCTTGAGCATTTTAGATAAACATTTGTATGCACAATGCCTCAAATTCTTATTGAGAGGGATCACGGTGATTTTTTTGTTTGCATGTATGTTTTCATCTGTGGGATATGAGTATCAACTCTTTAATTAGGAACTTAACTACATTACTTGGAACTAACAACAAATTTGTGTACACATGATCAAATCAGTTTACACATACATGTTTGTATTGGTTTAGATTGAATTTCAATCTTGGAGAGAGAGTATATAGGATTTTTTCGGGGGAGCAAGACAATCTTGTAGCTCCAAGGAAAACCTCTTTTACAGTGAAAATTTTGACTAAAAAATTTGCAGACAATAGATCTGGAAACCTAATATTTTTGAATGTAAAAAATGAGTTCAATGTCTTCAAAAATTACTTGAGAACTTGGATTGTGTAAATTATATAGCTTAAACTAGAAATTCTAACAGATCTTTGCTTGATTTCAAACAAAATTGACCAAAAAATATCCTTAAAAATGGGCCACAATTGGACTACTTAAAATGTTTTAGCCATAAAAAATATTTTTTTTCAATTGCTTTATATAATGAATCTATAGTTTTTTTTAATCATATATAATATACACACATTTAAATATTTTTCTTGAAATATTTTATATATGGAATATATTTTCCACATTAAAATGAGTTTACTATTATTATATATTTTTTAATAACATTCAATTGAATTGCCCCCATATTAAATATTTTATTTATTAGTCACATTGGAATATTTATTATTAATTATATATCTATAAATGTTGCATTTTAATTTAATAATTAAATAAAATACACATTTCTCGGAACATTTTTACTTCTAATTACTCCTCTTACAACATTGAAATATTTTATTATGATAAACATTAAAATAATTAGTCATTTACGCTCTCTTCATATACATATGTGATGGGCCTCTAAATTAAACATAAATTAAGGCCCATGCCTCTAAATTAAACATAAATTAAGGCCCATCTAACCATCCTTCAGCACATTATACCTCTATTTTTGCATTAGATAATGTATTTTTAACTTTAATATATTCATTAGGAAGGTTTATGAATAATTGCATATTTGTATCTAATATTATTTATTTTTGTGCAATATTATGAGAATATTGGGCAGATTATGAAGCTTTGGAGGAGGAGATAATTTAGGGACTTGCTCCTTACTATAGGAGGATCAATATTAAATAATAAATAAACACGATATTACGAAATTATGGCACATATTGTGGAACTCCAATGATTGAGAAAATTTAGGAATGTGTTCTTTGTCATTTAATGCAGATTCGTAGTATTGGAACCAGATCCACTAATCAAGGGATTTTTGTGGGGAAAGTTTTCTCCTTTCATGGGGAATGATTCCTAATCATTTTGTATAAGTACCAAGTCGAATTTACCTCTAGGGGTGATTTTTTTTATTAATCTTCTTGTGGAGAGAACTCGTATTTTTGCAGCTCCATTGTATTTTCTTGCAAGGATGTAATTGTATTGATGACAATAATGAAGATTGGTGTCATGTTCAGCTTCTAATTCTTGTTCTCCTCCATGGGTCTTTGAGTTTGCTTGGGCGTGGCCATCCCAGGAGCCTCAGAGCCCTTTTATATCATTTGTTTTTATCCTTTTCACTTCTTATTCACATGCATCCCTTGTTATTGTTTCTTTCTATTTCTGCATTTAATATTAACGATTTCTTGTTGTAGGATTGGGTTAAATGGTTAATGTAAGTTTTTTTGCAGGGTCACAAGCATCATTTCATCCTTGAAAAATATTTGAAATGTCATAATAATCATTGAGATGCTGGGATTAGTTTGCTTATTCCCAAATCAATATTTCTAGAACTCTTTTGTGGCAAATAGCTACAAATTTTTGCTATTTTTTAGAGCATGCTAACAAGCTTCAATCAAGTTGATTCCACTTGCATCAGATCATAAAAAAAATCTAGTTAATAACAAAATTCACCCCATTGCATTTTCACTTGATTAGGTTAGGAATTTGATATATTTACTAGCTTACTAGTTCTCGAATTTCTGGATTTTCGACTAGTAATTTTTCGTTATTTAATAAATCTTTACCATGTATAGATGAATTTGTGGATAGATGCAGAAAATAATGTGTTGTTGCGGGAGCTTCTACATTACAAGTAGACCTCATCTCGTTCGCCTCATCTAAGCCTCATCCACCCATGTCACCAAAATCCACTAAAATCTCAATCCGAATTTTTATTTTATAAGCAAAAATTGTCATTTCCATTGACCAAATCCACCCATCTTGAAGCCCTTGCTTGAGATTTGGGTAGTGTTCACCACCTCCATGCCTTATACTTCCATTATCCACCTTTCACAGGCTCCATTACACCTTCTAGACCACTTCCTAAGCTTTCAGCTGGTTCTTGTAATAAAACACGGGATCATGTAGGAACTAGTACATCCTGTATACATCTTGTAGGAAATCTTGTAGCACCTGTTTTGAGCTCGAATTCAAAAAAATCATCTTTGAAGCTGGGATTAGGCCTCTACTTTACCTCCATGCCATCACAACCATTGTACCCCTCTTCCTCCACACCTATCTCCCCTGCCAAAGAAAAAGGAAAGATTAGCATTTGCATTTATAAAATGAAAAGATAAAGAAAAATAGTTCTTTTTATTTATTAATTAGCACATGCATGCATCAGTTAATACTCCCTAGATCAGATTCCATGCTTAGTTAGTTTAAATCATCACATGTGATAAATAGGATTGAGTTCGGTTTCTTTTACATTTATTTCATGATATTTATGCAATTAGAATATGCTTCTTTCCTTGTACTTTATTTCTTGCAATTGGTTAGGGTTTCCATTTCGAACAGTTCATTTTCTGAAATTAGTTTAGGATTTGATTTCAGTACATGCACTCCATTACATCATGACAACAAAAGAATGACACATTATATGCTGCACATATAGTGCCAATACCTCTTAAGTTTGTATGAACCCCAAGTTGATAATTAAAGTTGGTAGCCTTAGCAGTTGCAACATTCTTATTGCAATACCGAGGCTCATCACTTGTTGGCATCATTGCTGGGAAGGTGTCAAAGTATGCATTGTTTTCTTCCCTAGTTGATTCATTTCCTTTTACTTTTTGCAAAAACAAAAAATAATTGCATTAGGCATTTTTCATTTCAAAAATAGAAAAGTGTATTGCATTACTGTTTTCATTCAATCCTGAAAACAAAAAAATCTCCAACACCAACCCACCCCCCCATTTCATCATGTGGTTCAGTAAGAGCCACATCACCATTCACTTTTGGAGGTAGAATAGGAATATGGCAAAGAATGTAGAAGAAATGGATGCATATGATGGAAATGAGGAAGATCCTCTCGGATTCCCCATTCAAGATATTGATGGTAGTGTGCACATGAAGAACATCCCTCCATCTTTTCCTCCAAAATTTCATGGTCTAAGGTTAGAGGATCCAGAAACCTTTCTCTTTGAATTTGAAATTGTTTGTAGATCTTATGGTTACTTATTAAAATCTCAAACATTGAGATTGTTTCCGGAAACATTGAAGGATAGAGCTCTTAAATGGTTGATGAGTTTAGGGACTAGTTCAATAAGATTATGGAATGATATGCAAAATATATTTCTAGAAAAATATAAAGATCATGATCTTAAAGAAGAAATATTTAGAATGAATCAAAAAGAAGATGAGAGTCTAGAAGATCTAATAGAGAGGTTTATGTATAATGTTAAAAGGGAAAAACTACATCATTTAGGATCTGTCACACTAAAAACCCTCTTACTTAGAACAATTAGGGATGAGTGGATTGATCTCCTTGATCTCATGAGTGGAGGTGATGTATACCAACTATCATTTGAAGAAATTTGTGATACACGCAAACACATATCAAGAGGAAGGGAAAGAATAAGTAAATCAACATCAAGATCACTAAGTCAAGCTAAACTTGGAAATTTTCTTGATAAGTTTAAAAAATAAATTCTTAGCAATCTAAGTGAACAAGTAGAAATGTTAAGAATGCAAAATGAGAAAAAAGAAGATGTTGATATTTGTGTCATCCATGCAGAATCACATGATGTTAGATATTTCCCCTCATTACCAAGGTTGAATGAAGTTTACAAAGAGGACAATGGAGCAAGTCAATTTCCAATGCAGCTATGTTATGTATCTCCAAGAGGACCATGGCATCCTATTCAACCTAGTATGATATAAGAACTTAATTCACAATTTCAAGCTTATGCACATTCATCTCAAAGTAATTGGAACACAACATTTCCTTGGCAACATTGGCCATCTCAACCCCAAAACCAATCTTGGCAACAAGGTTGGAAAAGAACTTATGAGAGTCATCCACAATATCCTCAATATTTTCCTCAATATCGTCCATACCCAACTCCATGTTATCCCTAACATTCACCTCCACCACAACCACAACCCCAACCACATCCATCTCAAATATCCACTCCCACTCAACTACATGTACCACCATTTCCAAACCCACACAATGAAGTAGCTCAGCCCACTCACAATGTTGAGGTACAACACTTCCAAATATCTCCTTTCGATCTCAATGTTATTCATCTCAGATCAAGAAGAATATTAAAAAAAGAGATTCTCTTGATGCCATTGAAGGGCAACATGTAGAAAAAGAATATTCAAAAGAGAAGATCAAAGAATCATGGGTTGCACTTGATGAATAGAAGACAACAAAATCAGAGATTGAGACATCTCCCTCATGGTTACCATCAAATCCTCCATGTGTTCAAAAGAACAGTTAGAAAAAAGAGGAATATTTGAAGTTCATGGAAGAAGAAGACATCCAAGGTGATCCAAATCAGCAAGTGGACCCGAGGCATCACAACTATATTGAAATATAGTTCCAGGCAGTCATTAAGTTGTAACAACAATCTCTTCTTCAACTATGCTTGATCCTTTCAAAGTCAAATCATCTGGTCTCTAAAATCCAAGTACATGTCAAATCATATATTGCAAGCCTACACATCAGTTTATCTTTCATCTTGAGTGCACATGGTTCCATTGGAAGTATTCTTATACTTGAAAGTAATTTTGTTTTTCAAGTAGGGTAGGGTAGAAAAAAATGAAAAATAAGAGGAAAAAATAAAATCTCAGGTGAAAACCTCTATTGAGGTGCCTGAGATTGGATCATTGATTGAAAACCTCCATGAGGCAGTCAATGGGATGGGAAAAAGAGAGAAAAGAGAGAAAAGAACACGGCATCAAACAAAGTGTTCTTGATGAAGAAGATTTACAATCTCGAGATGAAGGAGGGTGCTTGAGATGCTAAGCATTTGAATGAATTTAATATTATTACTAGTCAAATTGCCTCTATTAAAATCATTCTAGATGATAAAATTAGAACCATTTTGTTAATGTATTTTATGCCATACATCTAGAAAAAATTAATTGTAGCTATGAGTACTTCAGCACCTGCAGGGACCCTAAAGTTTGATGATGTCGACAATTGTTTAATGAATGAGGAAATGTGATGCAAGTCAATTGCAAAAAACCAGGGAGGAGAAGCTCTATCTCTATCTGATCGTGGTAGGTGAATTGATCGAGGCCGACAAGGGCAATCAAGATTGAGAGGCCGATCGAAATCAAGGAGGGGTAGGATCATCTACTTTCATTGTGGCAAACCCAGGAACATGAAGAAGGAATGTTGAGTCTAGAAGGAAAAAGGATCAAAGACCAGCCAATACAAATCACAAGTGATCCAACACAAATGAAGGTGAGACTACTTATGTAGCCACAAATGGTGATGTGTTGTTTAAAGTTTCAATAGAGGATTCATGTTTATATACATCTAGCAGTAGCTTTGATTGGATCCTTGACTCTGGGGCATCTCTCCATGTAACCCCATGCAAAGATAATTTTGTTGCATATAATCCTGGTGATTATGGTAGAGTGCATTTGGGGAATAATCATTTTTGCATTATTGATGGAGTGGGAGATGTCCAGATCAAGATGAAGGATGGACAAGATATATTGTTGAAACAGGTCAAGCATGTACCAGAAATGCGCATGAGTTTGATCTCTATGGGACAGTTGGATGATGAAGTCTATTCCACAAGCTTTGGAAAAAGAGGCTGGAAAATTAACAAAGGATCATTGGTCATGGCTAGAGGACCCAAGACATGAACATTATATACATTAAAGGCAACGATAAGAAAATCAGAGTTGGTTTTTGTCACAAAAGAAGGAAATTCAACATATCTTTGGCATAAGTGCTTGGGTCACATGAGCGAGAAAGGCTTAAAGATCCTTGTTGGTAAAAATTTATTTTCAGGTTTGAAATCCTACAATCTTGATCTTTGTGAGCATTGTATATATGGTAGACAAAGAAGGGTTTCATTCCTTACAGGTTGCCATGAAAAAAGAAAAATGTGTTAGAATTGATACACTCAGATGTGTTTGGTCCTGTTAACACCAAGTCATTAGGAGGATAATCATATTTTGTAACAATTATAGATGATGCATCCAGGAAGGTTTGGGCCTACCCTATGAAAACGAAAAGTGCATTATTTGAAATATTTCAAAAATTCCATGTTGTTGTTGAAAGAGAAACTAACAAGTTTCTCAAGTGCGTGAGAACAGGTAATGGTGGAGAATATTTCTCAAATGCATTCAAGTAATATTGTAACAGGTTTCACATAAAGCATGAGAAGATTGTGCCTAGTACTCCTCAACAGAATGGTGTTGCAAAAAGGATGAATCACACCATTATGGAAAAGGTGAGAAGTATGTTGTCCAATTATGGTTTGGAGAAGCATTTTTGGGTAGAAGTTGTAAGGATAGCTTGTTATCTTATAAATCGATCTCCAAGTACAGACTTGGATGGAAACATCCCTAAAGAAGTTTGGACTCGTAAGAAGTTGAATTATTCTCATTTGAACATCTTTTGATGTGAAGCATTTGTAGATTGATCTGGATCTTGGGGGGAGGCCCCCAAGATCTAAAAGATTGAAATGGATCTTGTGGGGAAGGTCCCCAAGATCTGAAGAATTGCAATGCTAGAAAGAAAATGACAGAACACCCAGTAAATAAAACCCCAATGAAACTTTTTATTAAAACCGATAATATCTATAAAGGCTACATTGTGGCGAATCATCTGTCCTTTTGCAAAATGCAACTTGTTAATTATAGTATTTTTTAGTTACAATACCAGGGGTCAATTCCATGGTTGGATGTCACAATACTAGGTCAATTCCATGGGTGAATGAATACCATGGGTGGATGTCACAATACCATGGGTAAATACCATGTGTGAATGAATACCATGGGTGAATAAATCCCACGAGTGGATGCCACTTACAATACCATGGGTAAATTCCATCGGTGGATGAATAACATGGGTGGATGCATACCATGGGTTGATGCCATTTTCCATTCGGATAATTCCTCCCTCCTTAAGAAGCAATGGTCCCCATTGCGTGAAGTTCCCTCCTGCAAAGCCTTTGTTGAACATGAAGAGCCACTGAAGAGAAGGGTTTTATGTGGTTAACTCATAACCATGATGAACGAAGATCTGAGGATAGAGATACCCTGTAATGCTTGTGACCAACTGTGATACTGTCAGTGTGCATCCTAGCAAATAGACTTCGATGAAGTGTGGGTTTGTGGATGACCCATAACCATGATGAACGAAGATTCGAGGATAGAGATACCCTGTAATGCTTGTGACCAACTGTGATATTGACAGTGTGCGGCCTAGGAAATGGACTTCGATGAAGTGTGGGTTTGTGGATGACCCATAACCATGAAAAACAAAGATCCGAGGATAGAGATACCCTGTAATACTTGTGACCAGCTGCGATACTAACAGTGTGCGGCCTAGCAAATGGACTTCGATGACAAGGATTTAGTGCAGTTGACCCATAACCATGATGTTGCTTGTTGATGAAATAGTAGGTACCTACATAGCCTGGGTTGGGAGGGCACGTCTCCAAATAACCCAAGCCAAATGCTGCTATGCTGAAACTGATGAATGTGAAGCAAGTGCCAACTAAAATGGGGTGGGAGAGCACGTCTCCAATAGGAACCGGTTCCGAATGTTGCTCCATAATTAAAATGGACATAACTCATTCAATATAACTTAGAATATTTATTATAACCTATTTTTGGAAGCAGAAGGACCATTTTGCATCTTCCCATGTGTTGGAAATCCTTATCTGGACACCCTAGAATCTCCAATTCGCGATGCAATTTTTTTTCCGCCGTCACAAAAGTTCTGAAACAATAGTTGATTTTAAATTAGCGATATCTCCCACATCCGAACTCCGATTAGACCGATTTGTTTTTTGAAATTGGGTGATTTTTCAAGAGGATCTCAAATCTACAATCCTTTTTCTAAAGTTCTGCACAAAAACTCCAAAAAATGATAGGAGATTCACAGTCCACCAATTATTGTTAAAAAACAATTCTACAACATAGCTGATTTTAAATCAGCAATATCTACCTCATCTAGACTTCGATTTGGCCTACTTCTTTTTTTGAATTTTGTTAATTTTTCACAAGGAATCCAGATTTGTTATTTGTTTTTGTAAATATTGTACCAAATGTTTCCGATTTGATTTGCAAACTCGCTGCCCAAAAAAAAAATCCTGTAAAAAATGAAAAAGAAAAATTCTTCCTGCTTGGCCCAAGAAAGTGCTCTGTGGAGGTCGTAGCGTGTGCATGAAGTTTATTGAATATTGCTGCAAAAATTTGAAACTGAAATACACATGAAATCCTCATTCCCATGGAATCGTAACCTGCTCTGATACCACTGATCCGGATCTTGGGGGGAGGCCCCCCAGATCTAAAAAATTGAAATGGATCTTGGGGGGAGAATCCCCCAAGATCTGTAAACTTGAATTTCCAGAAGAAAAAAGGAGAACGCCCAATAAACAAAACCACAAAGAATTTTTTTAATTAAAATGGAGAATAATTGTAAGAGCTACATTCCGGCGGACAAACTGTCTTTTTACAAAATGTGACTGGTTACTTATAGTATTTTTCAGTTACAATACCACGGGTCAATTCCATGGGTGAATAAATACCATGGGTGGATGTCACAATACCATGGCTCAATTCCATGGGCAAATGAATACCATGGGTGGATGTCACAATACCATGGGTCAATTCCATGGGTGAATGAATACCATGGGTGGATGTCACAATACCATGGGAAAATACCATGGGTGGATGTCACTTACAATACCATGGGTGGATAAATCCGATAATAACTATAAAGGCTACATTGTGGTGGACCATCTATCCTTTTAATAAATGCGACTAGTTACTTATAGTATATTTCAGTTACAATACCACGGGTCAATTCCATGGGTAAATGAATACCATGGGTGGCTGTCACAATACCACGGGTCAATTCCATGGGTGAATGAATACCATGGGTAGATGTCACAGTACCATGGGTCAATTCCATGGGTGAATGAATACCATGGGTGGATGTCACAATACCATGGGTGAATGAATACCATGGGTGGGTGTCACTTAAAATACCATGGGTAGATAAATCCCATGAGTAGATGCCACTTACAATACCATGGGTAAATTCCATGGGTGGATGAATACCATGGGTTGATTCCATTTTCCATTCAGATCATACATATTCTAAAAGAAAATAGAACTAAGCTAGATGATAAATCTATGAAATGCATTTTTTTGGGATATGCGGATGAAGAATTTGGTTATCGTTTATGGGATCTAGTCAAACATAAAATTATTAGAAGCAAGGATGTTATATTTAATGAGTCAAAAATGTTTAAGAGGACTCCAGGTGAATTGGAGGTCAAGAAAGTTATTGATAGGTTTGAAGAGAAATAGGAAGACATCCCACCAATGCAAGAAAATGAACAACAAATCCTAGATCGGGAAGGATAGCAAGTGGAAAATGATGAACACTGGTAAGAAGGAATCTTGCAGGAACCTTTACAGGAGATTCAACCTTATAATGCACCACCATAGTTGGTTCACATATCTTCTAGTTCTCATAAGAATTCACAAAGGTATCCTCCTTCAAACTATATACTATTGATTGATGAAGGTGAGCTTAATTGTTTTCAAGAGGCTTGTAAAGTTGAGCACAGTAAAGAATGGAAGAAAGAGATGGAGGATGAAATGAACTCTTTGTTGGAAAATAAAACTTTGGAGTTGGTGAAGCTCCCAAAAGGTAGAAAGGCTCTACAAAACAAATGGGTTTACAGGATTAAGCACATAGGTGATGAAAAAAAGGAGAGGCATAAAGCAATGTTGGTGGTGAAAGGATTTTCCCAAAAGGAAGCTATTGAATTCACTGAAAGTTTCTCACATGTTGTTAATATGTCATCCATTAGAGTCATTATTGCTCTTGTTGTTGCTTTAGACTTAGAATGTGAACAGTTAAATGTAATAACTATTTTCCTTCATGGAGAATTGGAGGAAGAAACTTATATGGAGCAGCCAGAAGGCTTCATAGAAAATGGCAAAGAAGACCTTGTTTGCAGGTTGAAGAAGCCTCTATGGGTTGAAACAAGCACCTCGACAATGGTACAAGAAATTTGATTCATTCATGTTGGAACATGGTTTTCACAGGTTGGAAGCTGACCATTGTGTCTATATTAAGAGGTATGATCAAGGAAAGTATATCATATTACTTTTATATGTGGATGACATGTTGATTATTGGGCATGAGAAAAATATGATCAACAGGTTGAAGAAAAATTTGGGCAGCAAATGTGCAATGAAGGATTTGGGTCCAGCACAATAGATATTGGGCATGAGGATCATGCGTGACAAGAAAAACAAAAGGTTGTGGTTTTCACAAGAAAAATATATCAAGAATGTGCTTGAAAGGTTTAATATGAAGGATTCCAAGCCATTTTGTACACCCCATGCAACTCACTTTAAGCTGAGTGCTAAATTATGTCCAAGTGATGACAAGGAGAAAGAAGAGATGAGCAAGATTCCTTATGCTTCAGTAGTTGGCAACTTGATGTATTCCACAGTATGTTCATGACCATACATTGCATATTCAGTGGGAGTAGTGAGCAGGTTCCTTGCTGATCGAGGAAAACAACATTGACAAGAAGTAGAATGAATTTTGAGGTAACTCAAGGGTAATAGTCATTATTGTTTATGTTTTGGTCATAATAAGACTGTGCTTGAAGGATTCACAGATGCAGATATGGTTGGAGATATCGACATCAAAAAGTCCACTACAAGTTATTTGTGCACATTTGCAGGTGCAGCAGTATCTTGGGTGTCA
>APFE030961413.1:0-11097 GCA_000404065.3 Pinus taeda
GAGCTGCAATGCCTCCTCAGTTTTCTCGAACTATGGAAGTTCCTGAAAAATGGGATGATACTGAATCCAAAGAAGAAGATTGTAATCCGAGCTTCACAGTGTGTTGAACGAACAGTTCAATATCTCAGAACTTACACTTCTCCATGGGATCACTACAGTGTTGAATTTAGAGTCCCTCTTCCTCAAAATCCATTTGATCAGATGTATAGTTCTGTTCAACTAGAAGGTCCTAATCTTGTTGATAATCCAGATTTAATTCATAAAATTACGACGTGGCTAAAAGAGTTTCCAAAGCTTTTCTTAGCAGAGAAAATCTCTATGATCAAAACTCTTGATCAATTGCAAGTCACTAAACCTGCATTTGAAATCTGGGTTAATACTAAGAATTTTATTACTATCAAAATTCTTCATGGTAATTGGTCTGAAGATATAGCTTTTTTAATCAGTTTGATTTTATCTCATCATGTCTGTTCCTCAGTTGTCTTCTCTCGCAACTGGCAAAATCAATATGATATTAGCCAGTATTGTAAAATTTGGGTACAATATTGCATCGAAAGAACTGTCACAATGTTTCAGATATTCCGTTGGGATTTGCTCGATGGAGTCGAGTTAGCAGTTCAGAATGTGCCTGAAATCAAGCCACGGAGGTCTGATATCTTTTTAGGAATTGAGATTGATCCTATAGCTTATCTTACACGATGGAAAGCTAAAGACACCGAATCTCTATTTCCAAAGAAGCGTCTTTATGTCACAGCAGACACTATCAAGTTTGATACCGGTCAATCATCGCGTGCCCCCATCCAAAAGGAATCTACCGTCCAAGTGGTAATCAGTAAAGGAAAAGAAAAAGCAGATGCGGATGCTTTCACGGAAAAAGAAACCTCTTTATTGACATGTATCAAGATGCTCAACCCAATAATGTCGACTGGGAGAAAAAGTACCTTGATATGTTGGAAAAGCATTATTATGACAACCATCCCACATCCGATACGGATGAAGATTCTGACGGCTGATCAATCAGCCCCTACTTTTACTTTCGCAGATGCGCATGCGAGTGCATCTTTTGTAATTATTGTGCTCCTTTATTGTATTCGAGCTTATCTGAGTAGACACCGCCTAGACCAATCGATGTCAGGCAGGACCCTCTAGATGCTCTTTTATGTGTATATATAGATAGGTTAGTATAGTTTTGGGATCGTGAGTTTGCGAGCCATAGTGAGTGTTTGAGTGAGTGTGCTATCCAAGTCTGCTCTTGACTTGTTGTATAAATGGTGTGTAACATTTTTACTTGAATTAATATTGAAGCCTGCTGGGCCGCCAGTCTGAGGACTGTTCTTCCAAGAACATCGTTGTTGGAGATTGTAAGGCGGGGTAAGAAGCGCCAAGGAGTCGCGCTGTACGCATTTCTCAAGTTGATGTGAGGAAAACTTTTGGCATCAGCGTCCACTTCAAATTATTCATGTAAGTTACGATAGTCCATCCATCTTGTTTTGGCATCAGCGTCCACTTCAAATTATTCATGTAAGTTACGATAGTCCATCCATCTTGTTTACAAGTTCTATTAGAGCGTCGTTTATTGGTATCAGAGCCCTGTTTCGAGTCTTGGTCAGAGACTTGTCTGTCCCTGAATTTATAGACAGAGCCTCCAGAAAGCCAGGTAGCCTTCGAATTACAAAGCTTCGGCTTGTAACTTTGATAAAAGCTTTCTGAAGTCAATCTCTGGTTTAAATTCATTATCGCCCGTTTATTGCGATCCTTCACTACAGTCGAGCGTAAAGTAGTTAATGAAGTTTCTTCTCGTTCTGTTGAGTCTGACGCTCCCGAGACGGAAAATGATAAACATGAAGTAGTTGAAGACCCTTCCAAATGGACTCCTCCTGAGCTCCATTCGACTGATATTTATAAATTACCCAAGAGTTTTCTGCTTCGAAAGAAAAATTTTCTGAAAGAAGTCGAAATTACAATTAAAATTTCTGGTCCTTCTGTTCAAATCCTTGCTCTTAATCTATTTTCCGATGATGAAATTAAGCAATTTCGTCAGTATGCTCGTGATGGAAAATACTTTTATTTACATTTTGGGGGGATTCGAGTTGGACTTGCTCCTTTATTTCGACATGGTATCAATACTCCTTGTATAGTTGAACTCTTTGATACACGTCATCAGACATATGATCATGCCCGTATAGGTACTATCATGGGTAACCTGTCCACTGGATGTCAATATGGAACTATTTATCCTGACTATGCAATTAGTCTGACAGATACTCATCTTAAGGATTGTTGGAAATTATTATCTGGTGTCCAAGGATTAACAATGGCAGAAGAAAGTGAATATCTTTCTTTGATAGGTCAAGCTTCCTTTCAGTTGACAAATACAGCACATCCTAAACTGAAACAGCCAGTTTTAAAAGATTGTGTCACAGTTGGTCTGTCAAATGCCCAAGTAGAAGGTGTCCTATATGATCAAGAAGAATTGCCTAGTAATTGGTACTTCCAATACAAAGCAATAAATGACACCCACAAGCCTGAATTAAAATCTAAACGAGTCACTATAAATGATGGTCACGTTCAGTTAATTCCACCAAGGCCACAAGTTCCTCGTCCTGTCACCAGGCCAAAGAAATATGTGTTTCCTGTTGATCCTGCTACACTTGCCTCTAGTAGTCAAGCTGTTCCAACCTTCCAAGAAATTCCTGCTCCTGTATATTCTTCTGAACCAGTTTCAGAACCTGTCTTATCATCCAATGAATTGTATATACCTGAACATAAACCTTTTTTACCCGTTGTTCAAAAAATGCACCGTACTCATTCCTTTGCTCTTTTCGAAGAATGGAATCATGCAAACAAGCGTTTTGTAAAAGGTGGGAAATGGCCACCTAGAACAAAGTTTTGCACCACCTCTTCACAATCAAAACAACCTGCAACTCGTGCTGATTGTGCTCCTTTAATCGAGCATAACTCTCAAAATCAAAATGATCTTGATCAAGTCTATCAAATTGGAAATTATTTGACTACCTGGACAGCCCATGCAGAAGAAGTCTTAGATGATCTGGGTTGTCAGTCAGAACAAATTTTAGCTAACCTTCGGCTCCTGCAGTCTGAACAAGATGCAGATAGACAGAGAAGAGCTGAAAAAGAAAAGCGAAGAAAAGCTAAGAAGAAAAGAGCTGCAATGCCTCCTCAGTTTTCTCGAACTATGGAAGTTCCTGAAAAATGGGATGATACTGAATCCCAAGAAGAAGATCAAGAAGGAACTGATAAAGCCGAGTCAAGCAATAGCCAAGTCAGTTTTGTAAAGAATCAAGCTAAAAGTCTTCCAACTTTTAAGAATAAAACTGAACTTGCTACTTTTGAAAATGCTGCTACCTTATTTCCTTCATTTATTAAACCATCTCTACAAAAAGCCAACAGACAGTCAGAACCAAAATATCCTAGATTGGAAGAAGATTTATTCTCTGCAAATATGTCTGGATATGTTTTAGATCTTGATAGGTCAAAAAATCCTGCAGACTCCATAAGGATATGGATAGGTGCGCTCTATCAGATGCAAGTAGTCTCCAAGTATGATAATTTCTCTATCTTTTTACTTGCTGAAAAGCGTATGGTTGGTATTGTATGGGATTGGTGGTTTTCTGCTACCCCAGAAGAAAGACAGAATGTTGCCTTATCTGGTTTAGCCACATTAGAAGTCTTGTTGCTAACACAGTTTGTCCCTGAACCGACTGATGAAGTCAGACAGCTGTTAACTGATCTTTCCCGCATGGAATGCAAGGATCTTAAAGATCTTGAAAGTTTTGGTCATGAATATATGGGAAAATTTTTTAGAGCTAAGCGATCAAAGCGATATGGCAAATACAAACCAAAAAGGGTTAGCAATCCAAGAAAGCCGTTTAGAAGATACCGCTATGTCAAACGTAGAAGGCAGCAAAGAAATGATGACAAAGATCGTTGTTATATCTGCAAACAAGAAGGTCATTTTGCTAGAAAATGTCCTAAAAGCATTTCTGGAAAAATGAAAGCATGTTTTGATATAGAAGAGTTTGCTGATGAATGGTCTGTTGTTGAATCTCAAGATGATGTTTCTGATGTCTATATTCTTACTGATGCCTCTGATTCAGAGCCTGAACAACCAGTAGAATATAGCCAAAAAATGAATGTTCATGCATCAACTTCTCAAGAATATGATTGGGAAGATGATCCTCATTACAGTGATTTGTCTGAGACTGATGAATATGTTGAATCCTCGTCCGACATTTCCGAGACTGATACACTTTTCTCTATTGACACTGTGAATTCCCAACCCCATTTTCCTTCATTGTCTCCACAACCACTGGTGAATTCTCTTTGTCCTTATCCTAAAGAAGTCTCACAGTCTCCTGCACTTTCTGTAAATACTCCTGCTGTAAATGAATCTGCTCTTTTTCATAAAAAAATGATAAAAACAAATCAGCTTTTGTATATTCCTGTAGAAATTCAAGTTCGAGGTGAATGGATTAGTGTCGATGCCTTCATCGATACTGGTGGTTCAAACAACCTTGCCCGTCCTTCGTTATTCAAAGGTTTATGGAAACCTTTGCAGCATATCATTGTTTCTGAGACCATTGGTGGTTCGGTCAACCTTACTCACTATGTTGATAATGTTTCTATGAAGTTTGGGGGGGGTCTTGTAAAAATCTCTGCGGTACAACACTATGACAATTCTGCTAGTTTATTTTTGGGAATGCCTTTTATCAAATCCGTATTGCCAGTTACAATTAGTGAAGATAAAATTATCTTCAATGTCAAGAAGAAAGCAATATCAGTTCCTAGATTAAACATTGCAGATTCAGAAGTTCGCAAGAGTCCGAGCCAAAAGAAAATAGACTCTAAGAAGCCTAAGAAAGTTTCTCGTGACTGGATTGAAGTCCTACAGCTTTATGAAGCTAAAGCTCAGTCAACTTTAAAGGCTAATAGAGATCAAAATTGGTCTACTGCACAAAATGATATTTTTGATCAATTGTTGAAATGTTGTTCTACAAATCCACAGGCTTTTTGGACTACAGCTAGTCCAAAACAGGAAATCATTACTCTTCATGATAACGGAGTAACAGGTAAATTAATTCCTTGTACTCCTGCTGAAGAAAATGAGATGAGAAAGCAAATCCAAGAGTTATTAGATCTTCAATTAATTGAACGAAGTGAATCTCACTATTCTTGCTCTGCATTTCTGGTTCGAAATCATTCTGAAATAGTTCGTGGCAAAGATAGAATGGTAATCAATTACAAGCCTCTTAATGCAATCACTAAGAGCTTTAATTATCCATTGCCAAGACAAGAAACTATCATGCGTAAAATACATGGTAGTAAGATATTTAGTAAGTTTGATTTGAAATCAGGATATTATCAGATTCAGATTGCTGAAGAAGATCGTCACAAGACAGCTTTCACATGCCCTGTTGGTTTTTATCAATGGAAAGTCGTTCCGTTCGGCCTGAAGAATGCCCCTGCATTCTTTCAGAGAAGAATGGATCATATTTTTGGTAAATATGATTTTATAGTTGTATATATTGATGACATTCTTATACATAGCAGTGATTTAGAATCCCATCTGAAACATTTGCATATATTTTTGGAGGAAGCTAAGAATCATGGTCTAGTTCTTTCAGAGAAGAAAATGGTGTTATTCCAAGACCGTATAGAATTCCTCGGTATTCAGATGCAAGAAGGTAAAATTCAGATGCAACCTCATTCGCTCATCAAGTTATCTGAGTTTCCAGATCGTCTTGCTGACAAAAAGATGATTCAAAGGTTTTTGGGTATTCTAAACTATGTTCATAAATATATTCCAGATTTATCTAAAAAGACAGCTCCTATTCGGCAATTTATTAATGGTGGCTGGTCTCCTGAAGCTACTGTTGCAGTACAGAATCTTAAAGTTGAATGTCAGAAGTTACCATCTCTCAAACCTCCTGGAAATGGATTCCTAATCTTACAGACAGATGCTTCTGATAATTTTTGGTCAGCTACACTTTTAGAAAGGGTAACCCTTGAAAATAAGGTGGAAGAAGTTTTATGTGCCTATGCCTCTGGTGAATTTTCTAAACATCAGAAGGAATATTTTCCCGCCGAGAAAGAAACCCTAGCCATATTCAATGGAATTCAGAAATTTGAACTTTATTTAGCCCCTGCTAAGTTCCTCATTAGAACTGATTCCATGAATTTCAAATATTTCCTCAATGCCAAAATAGACAAACAGTTAGCTAGAGGAAGGTTATTAGCATGGCAGATGTGGTTTCAGATGTATGAATTTGATGTAGAATGGATACCCGGTAATTCTAATTTTTTGGCTGATGCATTGACCAGGGAGATGAACAAAGCTTTTGGTATGGTTTCACAAACCAGTCATTTCTATCTTCCAGAAGAAGATTCTCTCATCACCTTTGTCAAACGTTGGAGAATTCTGCAACAAATTGCTGGTGATCTCTGTAATGAGATCAAAAAGATTGTTGGTCTACGGATTCGCCGCAATCAGTGGATACAAAATTGCCAAGCCTGGCAAGCAAAGAATATTGGTCCATTTCTAGGTTTAGACGAAGAATTGGTTAAAGTCTATCCCTTGCCTAATTTGAAAGTCAAAGTATATTTCAAGACATTAGATGACTTTTGGACCAAGGTTTACACTGATCAAGCAATCCATGTTTTAAAAGTTTTGAATTATTATCAGATAATAGGTGTTGTAGATTTTGCACTCTCTGTATATAATTCTGCCAAGATGTTAGATCTTGCAGAAATAAATATGTGTGAAAAAGTTCAAAGGTTCCTTGTTTCTTTACGTATCTCTGATCTATTTGAAGAACTGGATGCCGCCTATTTACAAAGAATTGATCAACAATTTCACTCAACCGATTCATTCCCTCAGTATGAATTATTTCAACCATTTGCTGATTGGGAAATCAAAGATGGCAGGTGTCAGAAGAAGATTGTAATCCGAGCTTCACAGTGTGCTGAACGAACAGTTCAATATCTCAGAACTTACACTTCTCCATGGGATCACTACAGTGTTGAATTTAGAGTCCCTCTTCCTCAAAATCCATTTGATCAGATGTATAGTTCTGTTCAACTAGAAGGTCCTAATCTTGTTGATAATCCAGATTTAATTCGTAAAATTACGACGTGGCTAAAAGAGTTTCCAAAGCTTTTCTTAGCAGAGAAAATCTCTATGATCAAAACTCTTGATCAATTGCAAGTCACTAAACCTGCATTTGAAATCTGGGTTAATACTAAGAATTTTATTACTATGAAAATTCTTCATGGTAATTGGTCTGAAGATATAGCTTTTTTAATCAGTTTGATTTTATCTCATCATGTCTGTTCCTCAGTTGTCTTCTCTCGCAACTGGCAAAATCAATATGATATTAGCCAGTATTGTAAAATTTGGGTACAATATTGCATCGAAAGAACTGTCACAATGTTTCAGATATTCCGTTGGGATTTGCTCGATGGAGTCGAGTTAGCAGTTCAGAATGTGCCTGAAATCAAGCCACGGAGGTCTGATATCTTTTTAGGAATTGAGATTGATCCTATAGCTTATCTTACACGATGGAAAGCTAAAGACACCGAATCTCTATTTCCAAAGAAGCGTCTTTATGTCACAGCAGACACTATCAAGTTTGATACCGGTCAATCATCGCGTGCCCCCATCCAAAAGGAATCTACCGTCCAAGTGGTAATCAGTAAAGGAAAAGAAAAAGCAGATGCGGATGCTTTCACGGAAAAAGAAACCCTCTTTATTGACATGTATCAAGATGCTCAACCCAATAATGTCGACTGGGAGAAAAAGTACCTTGATATGTTGGAAAAGCATTATTATGACAACCATCCCACATCCGATACGGATGAAGATTCTGACGGCTTATCAATCAGCCCCTACTTTTACTTTCGCAGATGCGCATGCAAGTGCATCTTTTGTAATTATTGTGCTCCTTTATTGTATTCGAGCTTATCTGAGTAGACACCGCCTAGACCAATCGATGTCAGGCAGGACCCTCTAGATGCTCTTTTATGTGTATATATAGATAGGTTAGTATAGTTTAGGGATCGTGAGTTTGCGAGCCATAGTGAGTGTTTGAGTGAGTGTGCTATCCAAGTCTGCTCTTGACTTGTTGTATTAATGGTGTGTAACATTTTTACTTGAATTAATATTGAAGCCTGCTGGGCCACCAGTCTGAGGACTGTTCTTCCAAGAACATCGTTGTTGGAGATTGTAAGTTGAGAAATGCGTACAGCGCGACTCCTTGGCGCTTCTTACCCCGCCTTACAATCTCCAACAACGATGTTCTTGGAAGAACAGTCCTCAGACTGGCGGCCCAGCAGGCTTCAATATTAATTCAAGTAAAAATGTTACACACCATTAATACAACAAGTCAAGAGCAGACTTGGATAGCACACTCACTCAAACACTCACTATGGCTCGCAAACTCACAATCCCAAAACTATACTAACCTATCTATATATACACATAAAAGAGCATCTAGAGGGTCCTGCCTGACATCGATTGGTCTAGGCGGTGTCTACTCAGATAAGATCGAATACAATAAAGGAGCACAATAATTACAAAAGATGCACCCGCATGCGCATCTGCAAAAGTAAAAGTAGGGGCTGATTGATCAGCCGTCAGAATCTTCATCCGTATCGGATGTGGGATGGTTGTCATAATAATGCTTTTCCAACATATCAAGGTACTTTTTCTCCCAGTCGACATTATTGGGTTGAGCATCTTGATACATGTCAATAAAGAGGGTTTCTTTTTCCGTGAAAGCATCCGCATCTGCTTTTTCTTTTCCTTTACTGATTACCACTTGGACGGTAGATTCCTTTTGGATGGGGGCACGCGATGATTGACCGGTATCAAACTTGATAGTGTCTGCTGTGACATAAAGACGCTTCTTTGGAAATAGAGATTTGGTGTCTTTAGCTTTCCATCGTGTAAGATAAGCTATAGGATCAATCTCAATTCCTAAAAAGATATCAGACCTCCATGGCTTGATTTCAGGCACATTCTGAACTGCTAACTCGACTCCATCGAGCAAATCCCAACGGAATATCTGAAACATTGTGACAGTTCTTTCGATGCAATATTGTACCCAAATTTTACAATACTGGCTAATATCATATTGATTTTGCCAGTTGCGAGAGAAGACAACTGAGGAACAGACATGATGAGATAAAATCAAACTGATTAAAAAAGCTATATCTTCAGACCAATTACCATGAAGAATTTTCATAGTAATAAAATTCTTAGTATTAACCCAGATTTCGAATGCAGGTTTAGTGACTTGCAATTGATCAAGAGTTTTGATCATAGAGATTTTCTCTGCTAAGAAAAGCTTTGGAAACTCTTTTAGCCACGTAGTAACTTATAAATATCAGTCGAATGGAGCTCAGGAGGAGTCCATTTGGAAGGGTCTTCAACTACTTCATGTTTATCATTCTCAGACTCGGGAGCGTCAGACTCAACAGAACGAGAAGAAACTTCATTAACTACTTTACGTTCGACAGTAGTGAAGGATCGCAATAAACGGGCCATAATGAATTTAAACCAGAGATTGACTTCAGAAAGCTTTTATCAAAGTTACAAGCCGAAGCTTTGTAATTTCGAAGGCTACCTGGCTTTCTGGAGGCTCTGTCTATAAATTCAGGGACAGACAAGACCGAAACAGGGCTCAAAACAAGATTCGAAACAGGGCTCAAAACAAGATTCGAAACAGGGCTCTGATACCATAAAACGTCACGATACAACAGCTCTAATAGAACTTGCAAACAAGATGGATGGACTATCGTAACTTACATGAATAATCTGAAGTGGACGCTGATGCCAAAAGTTTTCCTCACATCAACTTGAGAAATGCGTACAGCGCGACTCCTTGGCGCTTCTTACCCCGCCTTACAATCTCCAACAACGATGTTCTTGGAAGAACAGTCCTCAGATTGGCGGCCCAGCAGGCTTCAATATTAATTCAAGTAAAAATGTTACACACCATTAATACAACAAGTCAAGAGCAGACTTGGAGAGCACACTCACTCAAACACTCACTATGGCTCGCAAACTCACGATGTCAAAACTATCCTAACCTATCTCTATATATACACATAAAAGAGCATCTAGAGGGTCCTGCCTGACATCGATTGGTCTAGGCGGTGTCTACTCAGATAAGCTCGAATACAATAAAGGAGCACGATAATTACAAAAGATGCACCCGCATGCGCATCTGTAAAAGTAAAAGTAGGGGCTGATTGATCAGCCGTCAGAATCTTCATCCGTATCGGATGTGGGATGGTTGTCATAATAATGCTTTTCCAACATATCAAGGTACTTTTTCTCCCAGTCGACATTATTGGGTTGAGCATCTTGATACATGTCAATAAAGAGGTTTCTTTTTCCGTGAAAGCATCCGCATCTGCTTTTTCTTTTCCTTTACTGATTACCACTTGGACGGTAGATTCCTTTTGGATGGGGGCACGCGATGATTGACCGGTATCAAACTTGATAGTGTCTGCTGTGACATAAAGACGCTTCTTTGGAAATAGAGATTCGGTGTCTTTAGCTTTCCATCGTGTAAGATAAGCAATAGGATCAATCTCAATCCCTAGAAAGATATCAGACCTCCGTGGCTTAATTTCAGGCACATTCTGAACTGCTAACTCAACTCCATCGAGCAAATCCCAACGGAATATCTGAAACATCGTGACAGTTCTTTCGATGCAATATTGTACCCAAATTTTACAATACTGGCTAATATCATATTGATTTTGCCAGTTGCGAGAGAAGACAACTGAGGAACAGACATGATGAGATAAAATCAAACTGATTAAAAAAGCTATATCTTCAGACCAATTACCATGAAGAATTTTCATAGTAATAAAATTCTTAGTATTAACCCAGATTTCGAATGCAGGTTTAGTGACTTGCAATTGATCAAGAGTTTTGATCATAGAGATTTTCTCTGCTAAGAAAAGCTTTGGAAACTCTTTTAGCCACGTAGTAACTTATAAATATCAGTCGAATGGAGCTCAGGAGGAGTCCATTTGGAAGGGTCTTCAACTACTTCATGTTTATCA
>APFE030961415.1:6552-19097 GCA_000404065.3 Pinus taeda
CATGTTACCTGGTCAACAGATCACTTTCATCAGCGTTGGAGGATAAGACTCCACAAGAGTTATGGACTGGTAAGAAACCCTCTCTTTCACATTTGAGGGTATTTGGATGTGATGCATATGTACATGTTCCAAAGGAGAAAATAACAAAGTTGGGTAGTAAATTTGAAAAGTGCATCTTTATTAGGTATAAGGAAGGTTTAAAGGGTAATAAGCTTTGGAACCGAGTAACAAGGAAGGTTGTTAAAATTGGCAACTAGGGCCAAACTCCATGTGGGTCATATTATTTATGGTAGATGATATTTTTCTTGGATCCCTCTCATCGAGAGGTGTAGGATTGATCTAAATATCATCCAATTTTGATAAGTATCCATGGAGTTATGAATTTATTTGTGTTAAAAGACAACTCGTCAAGGTCAGCCAACAACCAAATAACCCACACATGTGCTCAACGTTTTAGTATATAAAGAGGTGATTTGATAGTAATTTCTAGACACACTTCACTCTTGATTTCTCTCTACTTGTTCTAGGTTTTAGTTGAAGATAAATCTAGGAGAGGAAGCCCTAAATGCAGAAGGTAAGGAGCCCTAGCATGAGCCCTAAATGTTGGTCTAATCTAGGCCTAGACGCTGGTCTAATGCAACCCTAAACGTTGGTCTAGTCCATACATAAATGCTGGTCTAATCCATCCCTAAACGCTGGTCTAATACGAACCTAAACTTTGGTCTAAGCCAGCCCTAAATGTTGGTTTAATACAGCCCTAAACATTGGTCTAATCCAGCCCTAACCGGAGTCAAACAAGAAGGTCTTAACCACAACAAATGGAGGGCCGAGTTGCTGTAAAAGAGGCCAAGGTAGAGAAGACTATTTTAGGGTTGCGTAGAGGTGTCTTGGGTGCAAGAAAGGGCTACTTATGATGCTATATGGAGAGGCCTAAACACAGATCCTATGTTGTTGTTCTAAATATCCCTAGCCGCAGTCAATAAGTGGAGATCAAATGCCGCAATCCTAATTCTAGCCTCACCCTAACTGCTGGTCAAGAAAAGTTGGATGCAGTCCTTATGGGGTTGACTATGGGATAACATGGAGGCTGCAGCAGTGTGCTCTCAGCACGCCAATATGTGAGGATAGGTAGGACTGTTGATGGCCCAACCTAAAGGCTGCCCAAAATTCCAATGCAACAAATAGAAAATTTCAGCAAGGCACATCAATGCCACTTGGGACAACAAAGTGGCAAACATAGTGCAGCAATGCCACATAGGAGTAGCAAAATCACATTGGGACAACAGTGGCAAGCATGGTGCTGCAAGGGACAACAGCATGGTAAATACGACAGCAAGGACATGGTGCTTGTTGGAGCATGTTACAATGGGACAACAACAACAACAAGGTGTAGCAAATGCAATCATGGTGAAAAAATATGAGCAATGACAACATTGTGATAAGGGGCAACATGATGTGAAATGTTACAACACAATGGTGGGCATCTGGACAATGTGAAGTGTAGAATGTTGTGTACAACACTTGCTAGTATAGTATAGTGATATTAAATGCTACAGTGAGATGAAACATGATGGGCACAATAAGGTACATGATGAGGCAACACCGGTAAGTGCAATGAGATGATAAGGTACAACAAGATGTTGCAGTACCGGAATGTGTAGAAGTATGATGTGTGCAGTGTGGTAATGAGGTCTAGCATAGTGATGATGGGTGTAGCACGATACAACATAGTGAGGTGCATCATAATGCATGGTGATGGAGTCACCTGGGGGAATCAGTTGAAGAAGCATGTCTTCAACTGAGTTTAGCTGCCTCAGGTATCATCTAGTTAGAGATGATCTATGCTCTTATTTAGATAAGTCAAAGTGTTGACTTTTGTTGTATATGTACTATCTTTCTCTCTCTCTCTATTGGACTATTGAAGAACATATACGAGGAATTGATCAAGGGTTTCCCCACATTATTGTTTTTCCTTGGCTCGTGCTCTTGTGTCCTCTTGTTTTGGCTTGTCTTTTGCAATTTATGTTTATGTTCTATATGAAATTTACTATTATGCTGATGTGATTTCTAATCTAGAAAAGATTTTGAGCTAACTATGAAAATTGAAATAAATTGCTCTAAGAATAGAACATACCTAAAATTTAACATGGTATTAGAGCTGAGGTGAAGACAAAGCCCAAGCAAGAGTAAAAGAGAAATCACTGAAGACAGTTGGGAAAGGATAAAAGGCTCAATGGGTCCCTCATCCTTCTAAAATTCACCAAGGGTGAAGTCGAAGTAGAGAACATTATCAAAATGGCGCAGCAGAAGCTTCTGATGGCCTACCTAAAGATTAATTCAATGGGAAGTTTGAATTTAAGGGTGGAAGGAAAGGAAGATGACTTGTTTGTAATAAGTTTGGCTATTATGTGAAGGATTGTCCGAATGGAAGGGAAACATCACTTGATGAAGAAAAAAATCATTCCAGGGACATCTTCAATGATGGAAGGAATGACAAGTAATGTTGGTCATCAAGGAAATAACCGACTCTTTGAAGAAAGCAAGGAACCCAAGGTATGAAGAATAAAATGTTGTTTATGATAAGATAAATAAGAATTATCTTATATTGGCCCTCTCCTCCAGACTCTTTGGGACTCTGGCTTATTGATTATGCTTCAAGGCACTTCATCATTAGAAGGGTTCTCTCTCTAATTTGGTAGAGATGGAAACACTTGTGGGATTATACTTGGAGTCAATGCCACCGATCCTGAAAAGGGTGTAGGGAATTTTACCTCTCAATTGAATGAGGGTAACTCGATTCATTTAAATGAAGCTCTTTATGTACCTGATTGCAAGAAGAACCTGGTGTCCATTTTGGCAATGTAAGTCAAAGGTTCCAGGGTGGCATTCATCGATAGAAAGGTACGTGTTTTAGAATTTTCAAAGATTCTTTTACTCATGGGTTTAGGGTTGGAAATTTGTATCGAGTTGCAGGATGGTCCATTGGGGACCATGTCAGTTGTCACATCTCATCTATAGCACCAGAGGTTTACTTATTATGGGGCCCTACATGATGTGAGTCAGATGGTGACAGGGATGCCTGAATTCAAAAAGAGCATGAAGGTACAAGTATGAGATGTACCAGAGGAAAATCTTACAAGGGGACCATTCCCCTCATGTAGCAGGTCCACTGGTTTGGAATAACCTGAGGGGTTTTAGATTCATGATCGGGAATCTCATGTATGCAGGTGGAAAAAAGCCCTCTATGGCTTGAGGCAAAACACCTTGGGCTTAGTATGAGAGGATTGATAACTTTCTAATGACACTGAGATTCACTAGGAGTGAAGTCGATCCAAACCATTTCTTGAAGGTTGTGGATGATAGACCTCTCGTACTAGCACCTTATGAGGATGACCTCTTTTTGACAGGTGCAGACCCTCTCATTTGCAAAAGTAAGAGGGAGTTGGGTTTCAGATTTAGAATGGTAAATTGCAAGCTTGTGACTACCTCGATGGAGCTTAACTTTCAGAAGTTATGTGATAGTGATGTCGGACCAGATTTGGGAAATTCCTCTGAGTTTCATAAACTCATTTGCATTGATGTTCTTGGTGAACTTCGGTCTGGATACATGTTTTGCAGTTAGCATGTTGGGCTCATATTTGGTTGAGCCTCACTGGATTGGTGCCAAGAATCTTCTGAGATATCTTCGGGGCACAATCTCTCATGGATTGAGATACACTACCGGAAATGTGAAGCTGCATGATTACTCGAATGTTGACTGGGTAGGCAGTGTGGAGGATCGCAAGAGCACTTATGATTGTTGGTTCTCTTTGGGTTCTACTTCAATATCCTGGATGAGCAGGAAGTTGAAGATGGTTTCTTTGAGTACCGCTGAGACCGGATACATAGATACAAGTATGATCTCGTGTGAAGCTGCCTGGTTGTGGAAGCTCTTTAGTGAGCTGTTTGTACACATGATGGATACCATCGTGATCTTCTGTGTCAACCAAGGGGGGATTGATTATTGAGGAATCCCATATTTCTCTAGCATATAGACATTAGATACTACCTTATCTAGGATATGGTATGTCGATGAGCAAGGAGGCTCCGTCGCATTGAGACCGATGTACGGGTCATAGACGTTCTGTCAAATCCCAGGGGAAAGGTCAATTTTGTGACTTTCTCGAATGACTTGGAGTTGTTGAGAGACCTTCTTATGAGGGTCTTGAGCTCTGGGAGATTCGGGGGGCTTGGGGTACTTCTTGGAGCAACAAGCGATCACAGGGAAACTCACCCTTACCCTAATGGTGTGTTGTGTATAGGGCGAATGGCTGAACCTTCCCCTGTGATACCTCGTGGCAACATAGGGATTGGATGAGTGGTTCTTCTATCGAGGCATCCTAAACCCATGCAGTCTAGGACTCATGGCAAGTACCTCCAATATATCCAACGATCAGGGAAATGGGGTTAGGGAACATTGTAGTACTATCGATAGACGCATTTTTTTATATACTGTACTCCCTATGCTAGGATAACCTCCATTGATCTGGGATCAGTATGAGTCGTTTGAGACACTCTCTTGTGATATTTATATAGGATCAATGAAACTGACTTTGAGTGAGTAAGAGTGATATGACTCACTCTCTTGGAACTAATCTAGGATTAGTAAGAGTGGTATGGCACACTCTCTTCATATGGAACTGACTTTAGGTCAGTAGAGAATGGTATGAAACATTCTTGATCAATTCTTCTTCTCCATGGTTTAGCAGAGCAAGAAAGAGTAGAATAGAGTAAAGCATAGCAGTGCAGGGCACTATTGGCAGAGATAGTAGATTTTCATAGATGGATCAGTGGATGGATTTCTCCCTAGTTGAGAGGGAGAGTTAAAATTGGCAACTAGGGCCAAACTCCATGTGGGTCATATTATTTATGGCAGCTGATATTTTTCTTGGATCCCTCTCATTGAGAAGTGTAGGATTGATCTAAAGATCATCCGATTCTGATAAGTATTCATGGAGTTATGAGTTTATTTGTGTTATAAGACAATTCGTCAAGGTCAACCAACAGCCAAATAACCCACACATGTGCTCAATGTTTTAGTATAAAAAGAGGTGAATTGATAGTCATTTCTACACACACTTCACTATTGATTTCTCTCCACTTTTTCTGTGTTTTAGTGGAAGAGAAATCTAGGAGAGGAAGCCCTAAATGTAGAAGGTAAGGAGCCCTAGCATGATACCTAAACGTTGGTCTAATCCAACCACAAATTCTGGTCTAATACAACTCTAAACGTTCGTCTAATCCAACCCTAAACGCTGGTCCAATCCAGCCCTAAATGCTGGTCCAATCCAGCCCTAAATGCTGGTCCAATCCAGCCCTAAATGCTGGTCCAATCCATCCTTAAATGCTAGTCTAATACAACCCTAAAAGTTTGTCTAATCTAGCCCTAAACACTAGTCTAATATAACCCTAAACGTTGGTCTAATCTAGCCCTAAACACTAGTCTAATATAGCCCTAACCATTGGTCTAATCCAGCCCTAACCGCAGTCAAACAAGAAGGTCTTAGCCGTAACAAATGGAGGGCCAAGTTGTTTTAACAGAGTCCAAGGTAGAGCAGAATGTTTCAGGGCTGCGTAGAGGTGTCTTGGGTGTAAGAAAGGGCTGCTTATGATGCTATATGGAGAGGAATAAACATAGATCCTATGTTGTTGTTCTAAATATCCCTATCCATAGTCAATAAGTGGAGATCAACTACCACAGTCCTAATTCTAGCATCACCCTAACTACTGGTCAAGATAAGTTGGTTGCAGTCCTTATGGGGTTGACTATGGGATAACATGGAGGCTATAACAGTGTGCTCTAACTAACAGAGTTGGAGCAACATGCCAATATGTGAGGATAGGTAGAACTATTGATGACCCAACATAAAGGCTGCCCAGAATTCTAAAGCAGCAAATAGAAAAGTTCAGCAAGGCACAACAATGCCACTTGGGGCAACAAAGTGGATAACATAGTGTAGTAATGCCAGATAGGATAGCAATGCCACATAGGAGCAGAAAAAACACATTGGGACAACATTGGAAAGCATGGTGCTACAAGGGAAAACAACATGGTAAATAGGACAACAAGGACATGGTTCTTGTTGGAGCATGTTACAATGGGACAACAACAACAATAAGGTGCAACAAATGCAATCATGGTGCAACAGTATGAGGAGTGACAACATTGTGATAAGGGCAACATGATGTGAAATGCTACTACACAATGATGGGCATCCTAACAATGTGAAGTGTAGCATGTTGTGTGAAGCACTTGCTAGTATAGTACAATGATATTAAATGCTACAATGAGATGCAACATGATGGGCACAATAAGGTACATGATGAGGTATCACTGGTAGGTGCAACGAGAAGATAAGGTACATCAAGATGTTGCAGTACCAGAAGGTGCAGCAAAGGTGCAACAATATGATGTGTACAACTTGGTAATGAGGTCCAACATAGTGACGATGGGTGCAACATGATGCAGCACAATGAGTTGCAACATGATGACAAGGTGCAACACAATGCATGGTGACAGAGTCACCTAGGAGAATCAGTTGAAGCAACATGTCTTCAACTGAGTTTATCTACTTCATTCATCATCTACTTAGAGATGATCTATGCTCTTATTTAGATAAGTCAAAGTGTTGAATTTTGTTTTATATGTATTATCTCTCTCTCTCTCTACTGAAATATTGAAGAACATATAAGAAGAATTGATCAAGGGTTCCCCACATTGGGGTTTGTCCTTGGCTAGCACCACATCTTGTGTCCTCTTGTCTTGGCTTGTCTTCTGTGATTTATGTTTATGTTCTATCTGCAATTTACTATTATGCTAATGTGATTGCTAATTTGGAAAATATATTGAGCTAACTGTGAAAATTGAAATAAATTTCTCTAAGCATAGAACATACCTAAAATTTAATAGTTATGTACAACTGAGATGTGGTGTTCAGAGAGGTCAAAGATATTATTAAACATGAAGTCCAACGAAAGGAACCTGAGAAGATAGAGTTCGAGATTAAGGAGGAAGAATCAAAGTCTACAGTAGAAGAGGAATCAAAAGATGAAGAGCCACAAACTCTTGTTGTGAGAAGATCAGTTCTAGAAAAAAGGCAACCAAAAAGGTATAGTCCATCTGCTTTTTGTTCAAATTTTGCTGTATCTATTATTGATGATGATCCTAGAACCGTGAAGGTAGCAGTAGATTCATAGGATGGAAAAATTTGGAAAGAGGCCATGGTTGATGAAATGGCATCTTTGCACAAAAATGAGGCTTGGGATCTGGTGGAGTTGGTGGCTAGAAGGAAACCCATTGGCAGCAAATGGGTGTTCAAGAAGAAGATAAATGCAGAAGGAAAGGCAGAGAAATACAAAGTTCAGTTTTTAGGTCCCTATAATACTAGTGATTCCCCCATTACTATTGTCCCTATATCCCTTATTGTTATTGTTGTGCCCCTATTGTCCCCATATTGTTATTATTGTGCCCCATAGAATCCAACTATTGTTATTTTTGTGCCTTTATATTATTATAGTTAGGTCGTTTGGTTATATTGTGACCCCTTAGACTCCTATATATAGAAAGGAGGTTTTGTCATTTGAATCATCTAAGAATTGTTCATTTGTGTAATGTAAAGGAGATTTCCTCCTCAAAGAGGCTTATTTCTAAGGCGTTGACCTATCTTTTCTATCTTTTTGTGAGCTATTTTCATAGCATTTGGTATCAGTGCTTAGGATTCTAGAGTTTCATTGCTCCAAACAGGTCATTGTGGCATTTTCATTATAAATTTTTCACTACAAAGTTTCCGAAGCTAAAAAAAAACTCATTTGAGACGGAATCGATTTGAACCCCGATCCGAATTTTAGATGTTGTCTTGTTATATTTTTGGAGATATAATCTAAGGAAGTTAGGGTTTTTGCAGACCCCCGAGTTACATTCCAAACAGGTGACCTTGGAAAAATCATCATAAATTTCGCTTTGAGCATCATATTGAATTTTCATAAGAAGTTATAGAAAGAGGATGGACTGTAGTTTTTTGGGTATCATTTTCAGAACCTAAGGTTGAAACAGTGGCTTGCGATACATCTTACAAGTTCAATCTATTGAACTAGTCTATACTCAGGTCATCATGGGAGATTTGGAATAACTTTTCATTGAAGAATCCAATCTTGATTAAACTTGTGGGGTTAGAAAGATTACTCAGAGGGTTACCGCAAGAAGAAATTTCAGATCTTGGAGATCCAAAATTATAGAGATACATCAGATTCAATATTGAGCTCCTACAAAGTGAAAAAATGTGTGTAGTTGTTTTTAAATTTTTGCATAAGCTTGGTTTGAAAAATTAGTTTGAAGGAATTCAAAGGACATAGTGAAGCATTATTATTATTATTATCGGTAATTGATTCCTAAAAGAAATAAAATGGAAACACCTAGTAAGAAACCTGAAAGCTCTAGCATGACTCATGAAGAAGAGGAATAAATGCAACATGATATATCAAAATTACGAGACCAAGTGCAACAAATTTCACTTGCACAAGAAGTAACAGAAGCTAAGATGGATGGTTTAAAAAAATACGTAGAAGCTAAGATGTATGGCGTGGAAGCTAAGATGGATGGTTTAAAGAAAAGCGTAGAAGCTAAGATGGACGATGTGGAAGCTAAGATGAATGGTTTAAAGAAAGGTGTAGAAGCTAAGATGGATGGCGTGGAAGCTAAGATGGATGGCATGGAATCTAAGATGGATGATTTGAAGAAATACATGGATGTTAGGGTCCCACCCTAACCCCCTTATTTATGTAGTGGGATCACATCATAATAAAGAGTCAATAAAGTCCATATTAATAATTGTAAGTGGTTAACCCGCTATTAATGACGGGACCACAGTTAGTTGCAAATGGGCCTAGTACTAGATAGATGGTATTAATAAAACCCATGGTATTGATCCATGGTATTGCATGTATGAGTCATATATAAAGGATAGAGACTCCCTGCGAGGAGGATCGTGTCTTATTTTTGAATCGAGCTCTGCTCTATTGGAGGTTGCCCCCTCGAAGAGGCCAGTGAACATTGCTTTATGAATAATAAAATATTTGCTGTTGACTCTCACTATTCTATGTTCTGGGTATTTTTCTTCGCATATTCTGTATTTGGGTATCTTTTGTAGGTTAAGAGCATAACAAGTGGTATCAGATCTCTTTCCAGGGCCAGTGGGATCTCCATTTCTTAGCAATTTTTTTTTTTTGGCTAGAGACGTGTTCCGGCGTCTTTAAACCACGGGATCTGTCATTGAGCACATAAACCTGCGGATTTGGGGAGGCATGCACGCAGGAAATACAAGCGGTGGTCACGCTTGTTGGACTCCCTTGTAACCCTTGTGGGTACCCCTTCGAGTAGTAGCGCATTAGATAGAACCGCGTACGGACTGTCTTCCACGGACCTTCTGGGTATATCAGAAGCCCCCTAGCTCCTCTGCAACCTAGCCATAGATAAACCGTCGGCTGTCTTGCTGCTATACTACACCAAGAACAACACTCAGAGAGATTACTCGCCCGCATGATAGGGTAGTCGGGTTGTACGGCTAAGGGTACGGTTGATCCTCCTTAGTTAGAGCCCTGGAACATTGGGCCGAGTACTACTATCAGACCCTTATGTATATTGCGATCTGTAGCACTTGACACTCCTCAAGACCATAGTTCCCTTTTATCTTGGGATCACGCATCATCTCGGCCAGATCCGCTCGCACAAAGGGGTGCAGTAGCAGCAGACATCAGTCTGATCTATTAGATTCATCAGATCCACAACAACAATTTGTTCTGCCACTCAGAGCTATCCGATCCTCCATTTAGATCTCTCAAATGCACCTTATCTGAGTAGTTGTGTGGGGTTCCTATACCGGAGCATGATTTTCGCAGGACTTTTGATAGCATTGAAATTTTGAGGATTATGTGACTGCAATATTCCTCAGGAAGGAGTAAAACTCCGTTGGGAGTTTAATATATATATATATATATATATATATATATATATATATATATATATATATATAGATATATATATATATATATATATATATATATATATATATATATATATATTATATATTATATATATATATATATATATATATATATATATATATATATATATATATATATATATATATATATATATATATATATATTATTGGTGATTTAGCCCATCAGAATTAGGACGACGAGCTGAGCATGGTGGTACCATTCAATTCTTAGTGAATTTTTTTTTTGGCGGTCTCAAATTTCAAGAGCATCAGGTCGGTGCATGGTAGAAACTAGAGCTCAAGCTATGGCCAATGAGAGGATGGACAAACTTGAACAAACCTTGCAATCCATCCAAACTCAGCTTGACAATCTAACAATATTAGTCCCGAGTGTAATTCTGAAGGGCAAGGAGGTAGCCCATGAGGAGGTGTATATTGGCAATGGACACAGTGAGGGTGAGCCTAGCCATTCTCCTCACCTCTGGGGCTCCCAAAAACAACAATCCCGTCCGAGACCTCCCAAGTTGGATATGCATAAATTTGATGGTTCTCACCCGGCGGCATGGATAGCACAAATGGAGCAGTATTTCAATCTGAATAACATCCTCGATAATGAGACTCAGCTTATGGTGGGGAGCATGTACTTGGACAATGAAAGGTGGCAATGGTGGGAATGGCATCAGCATTGCAATGCACCTTTTATGACTTGGGAAAAATTCAAAAAAGCTCTTACAGACTGCTTCGACGAGGAATGTTATTTTTTGGTTCGTCTTACTAAGCTTCGACAGACTGGCATAGTGGATGAATACATTACATCCTTTGAAGCCTTAGCCTTCTGCACTAGGGGTCTCTCAGATGTGTTCTACACGGAATGTTTTATTAGTGGTCTTAAAGAGGCCATAAAAGCCCACATCCATCTGGACCACCCTCCCACATGGATTGAGGCTTGCAAGGTAGCTCGTAACATGGAACGTGCGTTAGCAGCCCTGGCCACTCGCCCAGATTTCACCGCCAAGAGTCGCCCCACACAGGCTCACAACACGACTCAAACACTTAAGGTTCAAAAGGTGTCACCTGTAGAAATGGCCGAAAGAAGAAAGCAGGGATTATGTTACTAATGTGATGAAAAATACTCCCCAGGTCACAAATGCAAGGAGCCCAAATTTTTTCAAATTTATGCCACTGATTACAGCTCATCGGGGGAAGATCCACCACTTGAGGAACCTGAGGCGGTAGAAGAGGACAACCAAAAGGACAATGTCCCTGATGAACTAGTTATTTCACTGCATGCTCTGGCAGGGATTTCTTCGCCTCAAACTCTCAAAATCAGAGGTTTTATTAAACATCGTCCAGCAGTAGTCCTGATTGATAGTGGAAGTATACATAATTTCGTCCATCAAAAATTTGTGGAAGCAATACATTGTTTTGTACGAGCAGTTTCTAACTTCCAAGTCCAAATTGCGGATGGGGGCACAATGAAATGTGAAGGCCACTGTGAAAATGTCAAACTTCAAATGGGGGATTATAATTTGAAGACCCACATGTTTGCAATACACATGGGTGGGTGCGACATTGTCCTCGGGGCTGAATGGCTTCGCACTCTTGGGCCAATCACAATGGATTTCTAGGAGTTATATATGAGTTTTAAGCAGAACAACTCCACACATACCCTCCGTGGACTCCAGGCGGGAGCCCCCTCTATTATCAGCTAGCATAGGATGGAAAAATTGCTAAAAAAGGGACATCTTGGAGTTATAGCTCAATTTAATGCCATCCAGGCACTCGAAACCAAGTCTCTGCTGATTCATTCGGAGATGCAACAGATTTTAAATAACCATCTGCCAGTCTTTGATAAGCCTCATGAGCTTCCACCCTCGAGAGGGGAACATGATCATAACATCACCTTGGTTCCTGGGGCCCAACCCCCAAATGTGCGCCCATACAGATATCCGTTCACCCAAAAGAATGAAATAGAAAAAATAATCAAGGAACTTTTGGAAGCAGGTGTCATATGTCCTAGCATTAGTCCTTATTCATCACCGATGGTCATGGTACTCAAGAAAGATGGGGAATGGCGGATGTGTCCAGACTTCAGGGCCCTTAATAAGTTGACAGTCAAAGATAAATTTCCCATCCCGGTGGTTGATGATTTGTTGGATGAACTCAATAGGGCTCAATTCTTCACTAAACTGGATCTTCGCTCAGGCTACCACCAAATTCGCATGAAGGAAGTCGACATTCCAAAGACTGCTTTCCGAACTCATGAAGGCCATTACGAGTTCCTGGTCATGCCATTCGGTCTTTGCAATGCCCCATCTACTTTTCAGAGCCTTATGAACCATCTTCTCAAACCATATCTCAGGAAATTCGTCCTTGTCTGATGACATCCTCATCTATAGTTGCACTTGGGCCGCACATCTTCAGCATGTAGATCTACTCTTGCAACTGCTCCACAAGCATAAATTATTTGTTAAGATGTCCAAGTGTTCGTTTGGCATGGAAGAAGTT
>APFE030961420.1:0-12626 GCA_000404065.3 Pinus taeda
ATATATAGAAAGGAGGTTTTGTCATTTGAATCATCCAAGAATTGTTCATTTATGTAATGTAAAGGAGGTTGCCCCCTCGAAGAGGCTAAATTCTAAGGCGTTGATCTATCTTTTCTATCTTTTCTTGAGCTGGTTTCATAACATTCTTCTTTATCCTGATCAATTTCTATGCTCTGAAACTCCTTAGCTATAGTAAAAAACTCTTTAATCTGACGATCATCTTCAAAAGCTTTCCAATTTTTAACATTATCAGGAACATATGGTCTGTGTCTCATCCCTACCTCATATCTTAGTCTTGGATTAATATTAGACTTGAAAGTACTAGCAGCCACAGCTAATGAATTTGCTAATCTATTCTCATTTCTTGGAATAAATTGAATGTTAAAAGCTTCAAAAAAGTTCTCAATCAAATCCCATACCTCATTTTTGTATACCCTAAGCCTAGGGTTCTTTATTTGGAAATGATTTTTTATTTGCTTGATAATCAACTCTGAATATCCAAAAACGGAAATTGACTTTACTCCCATCTGTTTAGCTATTTGTAGAGCAATAATCAAGAACTCATATTCTGCCACATTGTTTGTTGCCTCGAACTCTAATTTGAAAGAAAAAGGGAACATATTACCTCTAGGCGTAATTAGAAGAAAACCAACACCTGTTCCTTCCTTAGAATAAGCTCATCAAAGAATAATTTCCACACTCCTTCAGTTTGCAGCTCTGTAATTACATTGGCTGAAGCAAGTTGCTTTTGATTATCTTCAGCCAACTCTGCATTATCATACAGTGTGAAACAAGAAAAGTTATCCTTCTCCTGGCTATATACAGGTGAATTACTTGCTCCATTTATTGTAATTGTTTTTACAAATCTAGTTTCTCTGTACAATCTCCTCTCTTCCCCATCAAAAAATGGTATAACAGCGTATGTAAAATCTAGTTTCAAAACACAACCCAATTTAGCCCCCAAGGACCTAGATAGAAGCATTCCAAATCTAGTAGGGATATCTGCTACTACTACATCCATGACCAAGCTTCTAGTTGGAATTTGGGCTAGTGACATTGCCAGATCCTTCATAACCCCTAGACACTTGAATTTGTTCGAATCAAAAGAATACAAGTCCCTATAGGGTTTGGTAACTTGTAGATCTATTTGCTTCATTACTGACAAAGGCATAAGGTTGTGTGAAGCTCTCGAATCAAATATACAATTATGTAAGAGGAAATCATGGACCAATAAGGAAATATAAAAAGGAGGTATTGAAGGGTCTACTTCCTCTACATGTGGACCAAAAACCACTATTGGTTTGTCTTCTTGCACATTTACAATGTCATTTATAATCTCATTTTCTTTCAAACTAACAAACTCAACAATCTCCTTCTGATAAATAGGTATTTTTTTCAATTCTGTAAGAAGAACCTGAATTCTTACCTTCTCCAACTCCTTAGTAAGACTAAACAAGTGACCCTATTTAACAGTCCTTTCGTTCTCCTCCTCACCTTTTTTAATCACTAGGATTACTTGAAGAATTGAAGCAAGTCTCTCCAAAGGAATTTTTCCAGTTTGATCTTGAGAAGACTCACCTTGAAGTATCTGTGTCTTGCCATTTTCATTCTCTTGCTGCTTTCCTTTATTCACTTGTTTTGTAGACTGAGATTCTTGTGGAGTCGCCTTTGGTGAGGAAGTTGAAACTTGCTGCTCACTTTCATTTTCTTGATTTCTTGATCTCTTCCTCGATCTCAAGTCATATTTCTTATGTAGTTCAGCTTGCATAAAATCAGAGAATTGCTTCCAATATTCATCAATTTTATTTTCATCATGAATAGAATATGTTTCATCATATTCATACTCTTCTTCTTCGATACCAAGTTCATCTTCATCCACTGCATATAATGTAAAAATTTGATCTTCAGGATGCTCTTGTTTTTCAATAAGATCTGCCTCTATATATAATGGTGCTTGAATTTGATCTTGATCTTTTCTTTCCCTTGGCAAGATTTGCAAAGGTTGTCTTCTGTATTGGGGATTAAAGTTCTTATTATACTATGTTTGCTTCTGAAAATTCTTATCTTCTAAGTCTAATTTATTTGCCTTATCTGACAAAATTTTAATTACATCACACATATCCTCCAATGCTTGACTTTGAGAGGATTCCATCTTTGCCTTTCCCTTGTCTTGGATAGCCTGTGTTTCTGGTGCTTTTCCTGCAACTACCAGATTTGCTTCTATCTCTAATGCCTCTGTTTGAATCTGATCAAGGTTTGGAGCTCTTCTTTCCCTTAATGTGAATCTAAAATTTGATTCAAAAGACCCTGCAAAAGTTATTTTTGCACCAGCAGGAGGAGGCTTAATCTCCGCTGGGAGACTATTGTACAATTTGTTAAATCTCTTGACAAATTCAACCACAGTTTCATTAGATTTTTTCTTTATGGCATTAAACTCTGTTAATGAATACCCATGGTCTCTTTTTTCTCCCCATCTTTGAATAAACAAACGTTCCATCTCTTCCCAAGAAGGAATAGTATTATTGGGAAGTCCTTTAAACCATTTTCTTGCTTCTCCATCCAAGGAATGAAAAAAAAATCTTAGAGCAACATCTACATGTTCAACATCTTTGTTTTCTGCAAAATTGCAAAATAATGACACATGATTCTCTGTAGTTTGTTCATCTTCCCCTGTAAAACAAGGAAGAGTTTTGAGGTAATCCTGTGGCATTTGATTTAATGGTTGTGGCAATTGAAAAGGTGCATACCTATTCATCAAGAATGCATGTACTGCCATGTTTATTGAACTTTGATTACCAACAGATGTGGAACTTGACTGAGAGGTAGATGGAATGTGTAGAGGTGGTAATGTAGCTATTGGTTGAGGTTGAATGATTATAGCAGATAAATGAAAAGTAACAGATTCTAAAGATTGCTCTTGACAGTTAGGTTCCTGAAATGAAGATGATGAAAAAGATGACTCTTTATCAGATGAATGTTCAAGTGAATTGCTGCTTGATGCAGACAATGTAAGAATTGGTGTAATTGGAATCTTAGACCTTCCAACCCTCTTAGAAAATAGCCTTTCAGGATCTGAAAGAGCTTGAACCTTCTGTTGTGAAGTGTCTGATCTTGTATGGGGTCTTCTTGAAGCCAGAGTTATTGTTTTGATTCAAAACAACGAAATATTTCCTCCTCATTGAACAACCAGGGGAAAATATTAAAAACCCAGGGAAAAGTGTTTCTGTCTTCTCTCCCTGACAACGACGCCAATTAATGTTGTACCTTAAGAAACCAATTTCATGGCTTTGGAGAAATTGTGCTTAAGACATTAATGATTATTGTTTGTTGTCACTTTATTATTTGTTGTGTTCTCAAATGAAGGACCTGGAAAACTTGGTTTTTAACCCTTAATACATGTATGAAAAGAACATCTCATAATGCCATTTGTTGCTAGATATAAATGATGAATGAAGAAAGCTTGAAGGAGAAGTTTAAGATAATATGCTGATTAACACAGAACCTACTATCTGTCCCTTAGAAGAATTATGAAAATGAGAATTGAATCATAGACAATATGCTGCTTAACATAGAAACTACTATCTGTGAACCTTGGAGAAGTTAAAGATAATATGCTTCCTTACACAGAAACTATTATCTATAACTTAGAAAGGAAGGTGAAAAATTCAAGTATAGGAGCACTCTTTTAAGAAATTTTAACTTTTTCTACATAATAAAATAAAGACCTGCAACTTCATTACTATACTTGAAAGAAGAAAACATAAGATGACACATGACAGAGAAAGTTACAAAATTATACCCAACAATTCATGGAAACTTCTGATTCTTTCATTAATCAACAATTATATCAGGAATGCAGTGGCCTAGTCTCCGGGTTCTCCAAAATTCCAACAACCCTTTCTTTGTAAATTTTCATCTATTTATACATTGTGGAACAGTTGTTGATTTCTGAAACTGCCCAAATTATTTAACTGCTTCTCCAACTATATGAAGTAAAAACTATTACAGAATTTTACAGAGGGTAAAAGACACCTCAAAGAACATGAAATAACAGGGACATAACTGAATTCAGAAGAGGACGATAACTACTGGCTTGTTTTGTTAATCCACTACCGAGTTCCCTTGTAGATGTTTTAAAAATGATTGATCTCCTTTAACCATAATAAACAACATTTAACTTTGAATTGATCATAAATCTGGGCTTACACATGTATCAGGCACATTTCAATTGGCCAAAACACTAAGAAACCCGACCAATTTCCTTTTCTTCGGATTCAGCTTTAACACTGGTTCTTTCCCTTACACAGCGAAATCAACACAACCTTTGATTATTATGGAACTCAAACATAATTAATTCTACTTCATAAATCCATCAGATCCGCTTCATATTGCAAAACGCAATCGACCCTTTCAAATGATATATTAATACAAAACTCAATGATATGTGATATAACAGATGCGACGAGAGAGTTAAACATAATATATGTAATAACGGGTCCGAAACCCATCGTAAATCACAATTGGCGCTATGAACCTGTTGATGCCTCGAAAATCACTTCATCAACATCAGGGAAAACCACCCGATCCGGACCTTAAAGGCAACTCCTTTTCCGTTTGGTATGGTGGCTCCAACTGGATATAATGGGACCAGTTTCCCAATGATTTGTAAATAGGATGGATAAGTGGTTGATTTTCTATTATCTAATGATAATGATGGATGATTTATATTAAAATGCAAAATTATGAACAACTAATCTATCCCGGGAAATTTCCACTTTAGTGTAACTTTTGATGATCTTTATCTACAAATAGGCATATAGATGACTCTATTGATAAATAAAAACATTAATCCATATGATAATTACTTTGTTCAAGTAGTTGAACAAAGTAATCATTAAACAATATTACACTATTCTTCATATATCATTGACATAAATATGATTGAAAGAATAACATTCCTTAAACATTCAATAGTGATAAGTATAAGGACTATTGTTAAAACACATACATATATCAAATGATAGCAAGATTGAATAAACGCTGATTCATATAAAAGAATGGAGCAAAGACATAGATAATAGTACCATATGTAATTTGAATCCTTCCTGATACCAATCGCATTCAGATTCCATCTTCAAACTTACAAATACTCTCACAAAAAGCAATAGTGCATATCTCATCAAAGTATTCTTCATTAAAATTCAGAATATAGGCCCAGTCTTCATAAAAAAATATATCAGAAGCACAATAGTGTGACTTCTCGATCCAAGTTTTGATACAAAAATTAAGGACCCTTTCTAAAGACATGAAAGGGTCTATAAATACTATCTAAGCTAACTGATTATGAAATAACAATGCTATGATGTGGTATAACTAAATCATGAAAATCTCCTTGAAATGAGTATGCTTGCAGTCGGTAGAATGATTCACTGTTTCTACCGATTATCCTTTGGCTTGAGCTGGCAGATAGCAAGCATTGGTTGCAATTCTGGAGGGTGACTTAGACGTGAATGCAGCTGGGCTGAATACGTAGCATCATGAATTTTGGGAATCATGTAACCGTTACATCGGTTAAACATTTCAGTGCTGCCTTTTGACTGTATTTTTTAACTAGGAAGAACCAAAAGGTGTCCCAAGTTAAACTTTGGATGCCTGCTATTAATCTCTCCTTCTGTTCTAAATCCTGTTTGCATGATTGTTCCAGTGCTTTAGCTGATGGAAATTTACCTGGAGTGCACTCTGAAATCAAATTAGACAGATAAAGTGTATCATTAATTAACTCAATCAAGTTACCAGTTGCTGATCTACATCTTGAAGTTTCCCTTTCTGCTTTCATCAATTGTGATTGCCATTCTAGGAAAAGAATTTCCTTGTGTGATTCTAGAATTCAGGGCAGATTTGCAGCTTGCCTTTCACTGGTTTCTTGCTAGGCAAGAAAGTTTGTTAACGCCTCATCGGCCTGTTCCAAATTCTTCCTTGCGTCAACTGATTTGTCAATCATTGAAGAAGAAATCTCACAGAGGGGCTCAGTAAGGGAAATATTATGACATAGTAAATTTAATTGTTTAATCAATGCTTTATTGATCTCGATAGCTTTGGATATAAACTCCGCTGTTTGAGGAAAACTTTTGAACTTTTCTATCTGTTGTGATAGTTGAGTGATTTGCTCATCTTTTGCTTTACTCATTTTTTCATTCATTGATTTCAGCTTGGTCAGTACTAGAGATAGCTCATTTTGTTTCTAAACTGCACTTTGGTCTATCCTTTGCTTCTCCTTGAGCAATTTCTCGTTTAGTTGATTGTTTAATTGTTGCTGTGCTGCCAATTACTGTTCTAACTACTCTATCCTCTGCTGTCTTTCGGATACCCGTGCCTCTAATGAAACAATTGTCTGATATTTTTCTTTGAGTAAATTGCTAACCTCTGATGCTTTATCCATAGTAGTTTCCGAGTATGCCCCAGCATATTGAGAGAGTTTTGTGATGTTTTTGGAAGGATTGAATTCTTCTTTTCATACCACATTAGCCATCTTTGTCTGTAGAGATAAAAGGGAAGATTGACCAATCCTTCTCTTTTTTCTTTGTCTTTTTACTACAGCCCTATGCTTAGGGCTATAGAAGACATCTAAAGGTGGTATTTCTTCTATATGCAAAACGATTTCATCCGATAGATCTTTAGGAATTATCTCTACATCTTGACTTATGGGTAGGCCACTGGTTCCTTTGGTTGGAACCATATTTGTTGCTGTCTTGTGACCAATTGTCACTTTAGGTGTGCTAAAACCCTGCAAATTCTCAAGATTGCTTATAATGAAATTGAATTGTTGCCATTCTTTAAGAAGCTTGGGATCAATCTGAGTATCTATATCCATGTGTTCACTCCCTTTTCCCTGTTCTTTCTCCTATTCTGGCGCTTTTTCTCTCTCGGGAACTTTTCCTACTACAGGAGTTTTGTCAACAGTTTGCTATTCGGGCTCGCTTGATTGAATTGTTGGGGTGGTGGCTAAGTCTAGAGGCAGAGTTTGCAACCTTTGTTCTCTAAGCATATTAAATGTTTCCAACCCTTCATCTTGATACCTGATCCTGACCAATGATTTTACCTGAAATAGTGATTCAGCTGAGGAAAATAGGTGATCGAAGTCATCATGTTCATGATCAAACTTTGTGAGTTTGGCTTGTTCAAGAACATTATAGGCAACTTTTCTTAGATCATATTGCCTGTTGGGAATTGTTGCAAGATTTAGAATTTGTATTTTTTCTGTTTCCTTTTTTGCATGTTTGTAATCATGAAGAGTGAATACACCGCATCTTAAAGGGAATGTAGGCCAAACCTGTTTCTTGGAATTTCTAAGGGTTTTGGATGTCCCTTCTGTTGTTATCTGATAGGCCAATTCCCGAGCTAGCAGCTTATCGGGCACATACAGGGGAAGGACATGGAGTCTTGTAAGGCTACTAAAAAGCCTTATATAAGTAAACTTGTCTTCTTCGAACCAATTACCTACTACAGTCAAGTCGATCCCTGCTTCCTTGGAAATCCTGGGGGCAGGCTTATCAAAAATAACATAATACACAGGCAACATAAAACCATTGCAAATTTTATACAAATGATTTTTGTAGTGAGCCTTCCATAATAGTTGATGATAAATATGGATTAGCTTAGGGTCTTGGGGAGTCCATCTCCATCCGAGCATCGAATATTCAGAATTAAAGCAAAGAGTATCCATAATGTAGGCACTGTAATAAAAATGGGGAATGGTCCTAGTAGTTTTATGTGCATTTGATCTAAATTCGAGAATTGCTGTGGCTAATTTGTCGGACAAAATGTTTGCCCAATCCATCACATAGCTATTGATTGCTGCCTCCATCAGAGGGACCATTTCAATGGTGAACTTAGCAGAGTCATGTATTCCCCACATGCTACACATCATAGCCCCATCATAACAGTAAGGAGAAGCCAATGAGTCCACAGAGTACTTACCTGATGATTCGTGTTTGTGCTTCTCGGGGTTATGTATCCACTGCTTAATCGGGGCCGACTCTGACTCGTTTTCATTTGAAAATTTTTCAAGGAAGGATTTGTTATATCACTTTTTCAGGCTCAGGTAAGTGATACATTTTCCTTAGATCATCAGGCTGAAACGAGCCAAATATCCTCCCGTCAGCTGTACAAAATGTTCTGTTTGAGACTGGAATTTCTTCTACTACCCATCTCACTACGTCAGCATATGGAAGGATTTTTTCTCGCGTTGCTATTCTTTGGAGATATGAACAAACTAAATCTTTGAGGGATGCTTCCGATTTGTTACTTGAGTCAGTTGTGGCTTCCTCTAATATTTCCTCAGGCTCTTCTGCTTCTATTAGATTGTAGATGCTCTCCCAGCTTTTATTTCCTAGACCGAGGCACGTAGTGTCTGAGATTAACTCCTTTTTTGCTTGGTTTGGGATCTTTGGCTGGCTGCGCTGTTGTTGTGGGAGCCACTGCTGTGGATTTCTTTGATTTCTTTCCCATTTGTTTCAAATTTTTGATTTTAGCGAAATTTCACACAAGCGATTGAAAAACCGTGATACAGAGAAATGTTGATATAGACTAGTATGATAATGAAAAGTAGTTACGTCGATCAGCATGTGATAATGGACTATAGTAAGATTTCCGTAGATAAAATCTAAAGGAAAGATCTACCCTTAACTGCTTCATTGATTAGCCGCTTAACTTGTCAATCATGGTAAGAAGGTTTTAAATGCCCATCATGTCGTTTATATGCTGAATGATTCATTCAAGCATGGCTTAGATATGTTTGATGGATGGTCAGTGATAATTCGCAAATCGATGATCGGTAACGTGAAAGGAAAGGATTTAATGTTTGTTTTAAACATCTCCGATCACCGAAAGGTGATACAATGCATGCAAACCTTTTAAATATATTCTTGAGATATGCGCCTCATTAATGCATCGCAATCGGGGGATAGATTCGGGTTTTATTGTTGTGTCAATGTGGTTTCGCCGATCTCCGATGGCAATATGCTTTATCGCATCGGAGAATTTGAGCCTACCTTCAATCATGTGTTGGCTTGTTGTTGTCATTGCCGATTTGCCGATTGCGATATGCTTTATCGCATCAGACGATTTTAAGAGGCTCTATTACATTGTGCTTTGGCATTTGACTTCCCTGATATCCGATTGTAATTGCCTTTTTGGATTGGAGAGAATGGATGTGTTTTGCGTATGCTTCCTTTTTTGTTGTGATATGCGATCTTCCGATCGCTTTATCGCAATAACGAAGAATTTTATAATATTTTAAAGGCACACTTTATTTCTATTCAAAAAGCTTTTAAAATAATTCATTTACCTTAAGCCTTTTGATAAGGGTTTTTATTATCATGAGTTAATACCAATTTATTTACACATCTAGCTAAGTTTATTTTTAAAAGGGACCCATTTCAGATTATGATTTTGTATAAAATTTTATGAAATGGGGGGTTGTTGTACAGCACAACAGAACCAACACATATACATAAGGCGTTCTACGGACCCACTGGAATTATAGAATGCAATATATATTTTTTCGGGTCCGACCTGTTCAACGCTTATTTCTATTATAATCCTTTATAATAGAAATACATATAAAAATGCGTAACCATAATGTATATGAAGGGCTTTTCGATATAGCGGACCTACCAGGAATTTACAACAATATATATATATTGATATAGATATTAATATATATATATTATATATAAATATATATATATATATATATATATATATATATATATATATATATATATATATATATAAAATATATATATATATCTATTTGGGCCTACCATCGCAAGTCGCAATTGGCGGAACCCAACGTCCATAGCTCTACAGTGCGGCGGACCTGACGAGACTTTAGACCACGATGTATATACCTTTTAGGTTCGGCCAGGGGTGATTCCATATAACTGCGGCTGCGGTTTGCGATTGCGATTTGATCGCATCGTTTAACACATATACATATATATTTTGGTTATGGCTCCATATAACCATTTATAATATGATTTAGCTTGATCGCATGGGTATACGAGGGCCGATTCTTTCATACTTGTTTCTTTTGTGATTTCAATGTATAATAAACAAAATACTTCATTTCCCTTAGACTCTACAGACGTAAAGAAAATAGGAGAGCTTCATTAAGGTTGAACCACTGCAATGGTTTTTAGACCACGCATTATGATAAAGGTGATAAATAAGCTTAAACACAATATAAGATACAACAATCCCCAAAAGCTTTTACTGAATGAGGTGAGGAAATTTTTCCTCCACCTTCTCTCTGGTGTACCATTTAGCTTTGCTTGGAAGTTGTCCCTTCAACCCATTCTTCCAAAGGTCTTGTTGCTCTTGTATTGTAGTTCTGGACCTCTTCTGCAAAACTGTATCTTATTTCAACTTTGCTTGAGAATCTAGTGCCAAATCGTCCATAAAAGGTAGGACATGTTCCTCTTCTTGATCTAACATGGAAGGCTCATAGAGTTTCAAATGCTCTACATTCAAAACTGAGTAAATGCACATATATGACGGTAAACTGAGTCGATAGGAATTATCACCCACCTTTTCTAGTATCTCAAAGGGACCATACCTTAGAGCCTTGATGTTTTTACCAGGCCCTTGCAACCTCTCCTTGTTCAACTATAGCCATACTCTGTCTCCCACCTTGAATGATTTTTCAGTTCTGTGCTAATCATGCCTTGAATTATACTTCTCGTGCAACTTCTATATTGTTTCTTGTACCTGTAGATGGATCTACCTAATCTTCTCTATAATTTTTTTAGCCCTCAATGCATCTCCTGTAAGATCTTCCCTCGCTCCTCCTTGCTGCCCACATGAAATATCCAAAGGTGAAGGTGGAAAATATCCAAAAAAAGTCTCAAATGGGGAATTTCTTGTAGAAGTGTGGACTACTCTATTTTAAGAATGCTGTATATACCAAATTTTCATCCCAAGTCTTTAGATTCTTCTGGTTGTAACTCATCAGAATCTGCACCAAAGTCCTGTTGACTACTTCTGTTTGCCCATTTGTTTATGGATGGAATGTTGTAGATCTCTTCAACATTGTGTCCATATTCTCCTGCAACATAGTACACAATGCACTGAGAAATCTTGTGTGCTTGTCTGAAATGATGCTCCTTGATATCCCAAAGTGCACCCAAACCTATCCAAAGAACAAGTTTGTTGCTTTTTGTCCACTGATGGTATTTTTTTAGGGCATCAGAACACACATCTTGCTGAACTTGTCAACTATCACAAACAGTAGTCATGTCCCTACATGGTTGTCGGTAAAACTCCCACAAAGTCCATGGAAATTCTTTCCCATGGACGAGTAGGTACAGGTAAGGGATGATACAAACCCTGTTTCTTGTTGCTAGGCTTGATGGTACAACAAAGAATGCATCCTCTTCTAAACCTAGCTACCTTCTCTTGCATCTTGGGCCAATACACATACCACTTCATGTTAGCCACGGTCTTCCCTACACCAAAGTTCCCTGCAACCTTGTAGGTGTGAGCTTCTATAATCAACTAAAAACACTCACATTTAGGAACACATAACTTATCCATCCTGAAGATGGTAGTCAACGATGCTGTCGCCATTGTGCACATGACTCTGACTCTGCAACTGCTGATACACCTCATTGAAGTCCTCATCTTCTGAATATGCCTCTATGTATGCATCATGGGTGAATGGCTCCATGTGCATAAGATTTGTTGAAAATAGCAACAAGAAATGCTAAAAATAGCATTCCTATAGATAGCATTTAGGATACATTCCAATTTTAATTAGTCCCTAAATTAAAATTGAGAATTAAAATTTGAATTTGATCTCAACAACTATTTGTAAAATAATTAATTAATTCATCTTGAGTAAATTAGTTGGGGAAAATCAGACATGAAGTCTATGAGAAGACATGCAATAGTTATCCCTTTTGAGGAAGTTATCCCTTAATTAAGGAGATCATGATGAGTTGTACTTTGAGTTGTAATTAGTTAGCTCAATGAACTGAATTAAGTCCAATTATATTAGTTCCAACAATTTGTGGAACTGATTGTGAGTTTAGTTAGTCAATGCATGCATGCATGCAACTAGTGTATTTCAGATAACTGAATATTCTCTCATAAATAACTCATGCATGTCAGTTCAGACAGAGACCCAGTTGAGATCAAAGGATGGGACAATGTACTATCAGTTGCAGGAATATTCCATGAGGATATCTCTTGCATCCAGAAGGAATTCTTTTCTTGAGGATTGCATAGTTATTTCAAAGGTTAGTGAGCAATGTGTGAATTAATTACACACAGGTGGTAGCTTGAGGACCCAGGAGAAACTATGCAAGGAAATAGGAGGTTTGGAGGACTAAAGGAAGGCATAGGTGTTGTCTATTCTGTCTATGAGTAGCAGTGAGGGATTGTACTAAGAGCTGGATAGCTTGTGAGCTAAAGATTTGTGTAATCATGAGATATGTCCACTTGTATGATAATACAGAGATCGGGGTATTTAGTTGAGCCTTTCCTTAGAGTATTCTTCTGTGTTCATGTGTGATTGATTTCTTCTTCATCTGTTATATGTGTTCTATTTGATCTTGCTCAAAATC